>KE153553.1:220838-256115 GCA_000411075.1 Sisymbrium irio | reverse complement strand
CTGGCACAGAGACAAAGCATCACCACTCCGAAGCCTTACTACCTCCTCCTAATACTAAGCTAGCGAAACAGAGCTAAAATTGAAGCACTCCCAGCCATCCAGACAAACGAAACAAACACAACTTCTAACCAATAGCACAAGCAAAGACCTGGACCCTTGACAAGAGCCAAAGGCGGGAAAGAGACTTGAGGAAGAGCTACCGGAGGTAGAACACATGGACACCCCAAAACTGCAACCATCAAAACTCTTACGCCCAGCACCACCGGCACACCAGGACCAAAGAAACCTTCCCGAAAGGAAACCTGAGACCGCGGCAAGAGAAACTAGAACAAATCCGGCTGGTAAAGGACCAAAGCATCAAGCCGTCGCTAACCAACAAAGATCCGCCAAACTTCTTTGTAAACTAGAGGCAAAACCAACACAGTGACCAGAAGCTTAAACATAGTAAAGAAGCCTCCGCGAAGAGACGACGATTTAACATGACCGAGCCATCTGCTGGCCACTAGCAGGACAGATCGGCAATGAAAACCACCGTCACTCCTCTACCTTGAAAACCACCGTCTCACGCCGCCACACGAGGAAGATGTTACCTACAGCCGACAAAGACAGAACCAGAAACTCAACGGATACTCGAATTGCCTCACCACCGGGAAGAATTGAACCTAAAAGAAGAAAAAGAAAGGAGCGCCCTATCACGACATCGGCCGAACCGAACGCCGGAGAGGCAAAACGGAAAATGCAGAGACGTAACCTAGATCGCAAAAAAAAATTGAAACGAGAGAGAAAATTTGGGGGCACGTGAAAACACGCGCTTCAATATAGATTGTTATCAGTTACGATAAATTTTAAAACTCTAAATATAAAACATAAAATTGTTGATTTGTTTTTTAATTTCCACAGTCAAAATATTAACGATACTATTCATTTCCATTAAAAATTTGATGACATGACAATAAAATTCAATTAATTTAAGTTATAGTAATAAAAAACATTTTAAAATAAAGAAAAATCAAAAGAAAATATTCATTTTCCTCAAATAATATATCTTAAATGTAATTTTTAATTAAAATATTTTTATTAATATTTTTATGTTTGTTATAACTATATAAAAAAAAATATTCGTCACTATATAAATGGCACTCAAAACATTACTTGATTTTTTTTGGTGATTAATGTTACGAAATTTACTCGTGAGTAATCCTATTAGCTCCAAACGATATAGTAAGACCCATCAGGCTTGTAAAGGCCCAATATTTTTAATGTTTATTATAACTCTATATTTTAAAAAAATATTTTCGTCAGTATAATAAATGGCACTCAAAGTAAATACTTAATTTTTTTTTGGTGATTAATGTTACGAAATTTACTCGTGAGTAATCCTATTAGCTCCAAATAGTAAGACCCATCAGGTTTGTAAAGGCCCAATATGTGTGGTATGAATGTAGGCCCATGAAAAAAAGATGGTTATGCAGGCAGCCTAAACTCTAAAGTAAGAAGAGGATGAGATACTTAAAATTAGCTTAAGAACATAATTAGTGTGGGACCCAATATTTTGGTAATCCAGTCTGTCTGTCTCTCTCTCTATCTGTCTTGTACGGGGGCTTTGTTTTGAAATAGAGACCAATTCTACGTTTTGCCTTTTGGACGAAAGATCATTTGCACAAAACGGATATTCCCATAAAACTCAATCGACTCTCATAGTTAAAGGCTCCTAGTTTCCATCGATTGTCCAAATTTCCTCATCATCCGAGCAAAGAAGATGACTGGTCCCAACATAGTTTCTGGTAAACATTTCTTCTCGAGGTTTTACGTTATTTCACAGTTCATATAGATGCGATGAATTAGAAATTTCGCTCTTGCTTGATTGGTTCTTTGCTTCTTATCAGACCAATACGATGAGTCTCGAGTCCTTAATTTAAATTTTGATTTTTGGAAATTTGAAGTTGAGAAGATTGTTTTGTATTTTTATGCGATTGATTGCTTTGGGTGCGTACATGAATGATGAACCTAGATTTGTCGTTTAGTTACTGAGGTTTAGTGGTGATTTAATCGAGGTCGATCAAGAAACCGTTATTACCGATGTTTTATGTCTATGCATTGTCTGAACAGCACTGTGGATGTCGTTCCGACATGAAGATCGTTCAAACAAAGTTAAAACGTAATTTGTGTTTCTGTGTATGTTTTTGAAGATCGTTCGGACAAGAAGGTTCATGATGACATCGATGAGACCAAAGTCAAAGCACCAAACATGTTCGAACGAGCCAAAGAAGAGTTCGAAGCTGTTATTGGAGCTATTCATCAACGCAAGACTTCCAGGTTTCTTTTGTTTCTCTCTTTCTTCTACTGCTTATGAAAGAAACACTATTCAATCATTCTATCTTGGCATCAGTGTGGCGTGTTAAAGAGTTTGCTGATGTGTTTTCTCCAGGGACGAATCTGATAAATTGGAATTCAAATCCGATAGACCAGGTTCGTTTGTTTTCTCTTCTTCTCTCATCGCTGCATCAAAATCGTTTTAACTTTGTTTCAGATTGCAAACTCTCCAGAGCAGCAATGTTTTGCTAGTTTATGAGTTGTTTTTTTGGGTGCGTTCGTTCTTGATTCTTGTTCAAGACTCAATTCTGTTTCATATCTTTAATATACATTGACAGAAGATGGAAAGAAGAAACGTGACGTGATAAGAAAGGCCAAGGAAGAAATCAAATCTCTATTCCACTCCAAGGACAAACCTCATCACCACAAAGAAACTCATGGAAGGAGTGATGACATCGATGAGAATACCCCCGTGAATGAAGTGAAGGCTCCTAATGTTTTCGAGAGAGCTCAGGAAGAAATCGAGGCCGTCATTGGAACCATCCATCCCAAGAAGAATGAGGTTCACGGTTCTGATTCCCCTGTGCGTTCTGATTCTCCTAAGCGGTCTCGCTCTGTCTCACCGGAGAAGGAAAGAGCTGGATTCGGATGCTCTCTTGGAAAGGGGCTGGAAAAGATTTGTTCTCCTTGGGGTGATGAAAAGAAAGATTGAATTGTTCATGTGATTGATGATCATGAACTTGTTTGCTAATTGTTGTGATATTATTTGGTTTAGTTTCATCGACTTTGTTGATTTGTAGGTGCTGAACGGTTGCCTTTACAGACTAAGGCTTGTTTTATTCATATTTCAGAAGCAGTCTTTCTATGTGAATACTTTGTTCGTAGTTCAAAATATCAGACAGATTATTCATATTTTGAAAGTTTCAAGGACTTTATCGAAATTTTGTTAAGACATAAGAACATTTCTATTTTGATTGCGATCGTTTTGTATGAGATATTTATTACAAGTGGTTAATGTTGATGGCCAGATATTCGTCGGGGATGGGCGGTTCCTGTCGGAGGAAGCAGAAGATTAGAGACATTGCCGAATGTTCGAGTACGACAGTTTTACATCACTATATGGTTTATCAGTAGTAAACCAGTATTAGCTTTATATGGTGATCAAGTCGGATTTCATAATATTGAGAGTGTTTGTGTAGATGCCGATAGAGCTAATACAGGTTTTGATTGCCTAGCTTTTATCTCAATACACGAGAAGTTCTATCATCTTCCCCATGATTGAAAACAAAGAGATTAGGTGAATAGTGAATACTAGCTAAAGAGCAAGAAAAGCAAAAGGAAGAAGAATAAGTTTTGGTAAATAATTTGATTTTGCATAGACCTCTTATAAGGCTAAGGGATCCGGTGATTGTTGGTATATAAATCTCGTTCCAAAAATAAAGACCCACTAAAGAAATGATTTAAGGCCCATACAGAAGATAAGATTATCGTTAAAGTGGAAAGCGCACATAGGAAAATCAGGAATGCATTCGAACCATCCAAAAGTAAACAACAAAGTCAAGCCTAAATGGTCTAACTCGAACTCAACTCTATAGGATAGACTGAAAAATTATGAAAAAGAGTAATTCAATGCTTTGGCAAGAAAAAACTGAACCCACTAGCTTAGCGAAGCTAATGGTGCACCGGTGGTATAAATACTGGATTGCATTATTGATGAATCTACTCTATTATAGGATGACATGATACTTGGGAAGTTTCTCTCCAAGGCACCACATGTAGATGCATGTGATAATCAATAAAATATGGCCAATAGGAGAGAAAAAAAAAAACATAGAGGTTTTCACAGTAGATGACAAGACGATAAAATTCAGAATCCAGAATAACTCTGTCAAATCTCGTGTGCTTAAGCGGGGTATGTGGAACATAGCAGACGTACCGATGGTTGTCTCTAAGTGGTCACCGGAGGGCGAGGTAGATCAGTAAGAAATAACAACCATACCTATGTGGATTACCATGAAAAATGTACCAAGGAAGCTTTTTTCAGAGGTGGAGCTTGGATTTATTGCTAGTGCGGTGGGCAAGCCTAAACGCCTGCATCCAGACACCATACAATGTAAACACTTTGATGAGGCAAAAATCTTTGTTGACGCAGAGCTAGAGAAGGGATTCCCATCCTCTTTCAGGTTTAGATCAAGTAAAGACGTGGACTCAGTAGTGGAGTTCAACTATCCATGGCTTCCGGCAAAATGCTCAAACTGTAAAAAGTGGGGACATGCTGCTGAAAAATGTAATAAAAACACTCCAAATATTCTCACGAAAGGAATGGAGAATGAAGATAAAACAGCATCTGAGAAGGAAATCTCGAGTGTAGTGGTACCAAAAGCTGCAGAGCCTGCAACAAATGTGGAGTTGGAAACAGAGCCATGGTCGTCTGTCTCTCCCGCAAAAATAAGTCGAAGTCCTGTAAAACTAGTGGAACAAGAGGAAATAGGCAGTGCATCAAAGTTCTCAGTCCTTGTTGATCTGGAGGAGGAGGATGGAGAGATAGTGGAGAAGGACCACCAGAATAATTCAGACACAGACAAACCAATTGAGAAGGATGAGAACCAAAATTTGGACAAGGAAATTGAGCAGAGTAATGACTGCACCATTCCGATACAACAGTCAGAAGGCACTCAGCTAAGATAATCTTTACCACGTGTATCTAAGGCGAATCATCGTTTTGTTTTAGACAGCTCAGCTCCAGCAACGAAATACACAAATCTTGATGTTGCGAGCAAAAAAGCTCCTCGCCGATTTAAACAATGAGGTGTTTCTTCTAGAATATCTGCGGACTGAACAAGAAAACAAAACACTCTGTAATCCGCAAGTGGATAAACCAGGAAGAAATGCAATTTGGGTGTCTTTTGGAGACACGAGTCAAGGAAAACAAAAGAAAAACATTCTCGACACTGCTCTACAAGGGTAGACAGTTTTAACTAACTATGAGCACAGCCCAAAGGGACGTATTTGGGTGCTCTGGAGGAACACAGTAAGGCTTACTCCTGTGTTCAAATCAGATCAGATGATTACCTGCTCGGTTCTCCTCTCCTTGAGGGAAGTGAAGAAGAATTTTTCTGCTCCTTCGTCTATGCACAGAACACAACAGAGGAAAGGAAAGGTCTATGGGAGGATATAACTACTCACTACAATTGTCCGATGATACGTACTAAGGCATGGATGTTGATGGGGGACTACAACGAAACTATAAAGCTGGAGGAGCATTCTGACAAAGACAATACGACTGTGACACAAGGAATGAGAGACTTCCAACAAGTCATACGAGATTGTTGGCTTACGGATCTTGGTTCTCATGGGCCACTATACACATGGTGTAATAAGAGACAGGAAGGACTTATCTGTAAAAAGATTGATCGTGTGCTAGTGAATGACATTTGGCTGCATAAAAATACGACTAGCTATGGAGTGTTTGAGGCAGGTGGTATCTCTGATCACCTTCGGTGTAGAATCCAACTCAAACTAGCAGACGAGCCAAAGCGAAAGCCATTCAAGTTTGTCAATGCAGTTAGTAGCATGCCTGAGTTTCTTCCTGCTGTCTCTTCCACTTGGGGTGAGACGGAACCACTACACCACTCCACCTTTGCGATGTTTCACCTGTCAAAAAAGCTGAAATGCCTTAAACACCCTCTTCAACAACTAAGCAGGGACAAGTTAGGGATGCTCCCAAAGAAAACTAGAGAAGCTTATGATGATCTCTGCTCAAAGCAGAAACAGACTCTAGAAAACCCGTCGGAAGCTGCTAATGCGACAGAAGGAGAAGCCTTTGAGCGATGGAAGCTTTTGTCGGATCTTGAAGAGGAATTTTATAAACAAAAGTCCAAGCTCCACTGGCTGAAAGTGGGAGACCAAAATAACAAAGCTTATTACAATGCCGTGAAAGCAAGAGAAAGCAGAAATACAATTCGGGAGATTGAGACTGAGGATGGAACTATACTGTCCACACCCACTGAGATAAAGCAAGAGACAGAGAGATTTTTAGAGATTTCTTAAATTTCTCTCCTCCGGATTTCGTAGGTAAGACTGTGGAAGATTTTACAAGCTCAGATGAGGTACCGTTGTAGTGACTTAGAGCGGACGTTTCTTGAAAGAGAGGTAATGTAGAAGAAATCAGGAAATTTGTTTTTTCGATGCCGGCAAACAAATCTCCTGGTCCCGATGGATATACATGTGAATTCTTCAAGACAGCTTGGGAGATAGTAGGCTCAGATGTCACAGTCACAGTCCCATCTTTCTTCCTCAGAGGTTTTCTACCTAAAGGTCTGAACTCAACGATCCTTGCTCTGATCCCTAAGAAGACAAACTCGCGGAAAGTCAGATACTACAGACCAATCTCTTGCTGCAATGTTCTGTATAAGGTGATTTCTAAGATCATAGCTAACCGTCTCAAATGTCTACTGCCTAAGCTCATTCTCCCCAATCAATCGGCATTCGTCAGGGACAGGCTACTAATGGAGAATCTCCTCTTAGCCACGGAACTGGTAAAAGATTACCACAAAATGACATATCCCCACGCTGTGCTATGAAGATAAATATTTCTAAGGCTTTTGACTCTGTGCAGTGGCCTTTCCTCCTAAATATTTTGAAAGCTTTACATCTCCCTGAGAAGTTCATTCATTGGATAAAACTTTGTGTCACAACTGCATCTTTCTTTGTGCAAGTCAACGGCGAGCTTGCAGGTTATTTTCAAAGCTCTAGGGGATTATGGCAGGGATGCTCCCTCTCTCCTTACCTGTTTGTCATTTGTATGAACTATCTCTCTCATAAGCTAAATGCTGTTGCGCGTGACTATAAGATTGGATATCATCCGAAATACAAGAACGTGGACATTACATACTTGTGTTTTGCTGACGATTTACTGGTTTTCACGGACGGAACAAAGAAATCTGTGGAAGGAGTTCTACAAGTTTTTGATGAGTTTTCACGGGAATCGGGGCTCAGAATTAGCTTGGAGAAATCGACACTTTACATGGCTGGAATCTCTGATGCACACAAAGCAAGCATCCTCGCTCAGTTCCCGTTTGAAAGTGGTCAACTTCCTGTTCGATACCTTGGACTTCCTCTGCTCACCAAACGAATGTCCACCAATGATTACCGACCACTGATAGAGAAAATAAGGGTGAGAATTAGCACATGGACGTCGCGGTATCTTTCTTACACGGGAAGGCTGCAGCTGCTATTGTCTGTGATTAGGAGCATCTCAAATTTTTGGATGAGTGCCTTTCGTCTCCCTGGAAAGTGCATCACGGAACTAGAAAGCCTCTGTTCAGCTTTCTTATGGTCAGGGCCTGAGCTAAATACTCGAAAAGCAAAGGTCTCATGGGACAGTTTGTGTCGACCGAAAGAAGAGGGTGGCTTAGGAATCCGTAAGCTAAAAGACATTAGTACAGTAAGTGGACTGAAACTGCTCTAGCTCATTGTTTCAAAACCTTCTTCACTGTGGGTCTCTTGGCTTTACGCTTATGTCATTCGGAAAGGAACTATTTGGTCTGTCAAAAGCACAAGCCAACTTGGGTCTTGGATGTGGAAAGGTGCTGAAATTGCGACCTTTAGCAAAGCTATTCCATCGTGTTGAAGTCCACAATGGAAGAACTACTTCTTTCTGGTACGATCAATGGTCAGAGATTGGCTGCCTCCGCGACCGACTTGGAACCAGGGGTATGATTGACTTGGGGATTGCAGAACATGCAACAATGGAGGAGGTACTGCTTGCAACTCGTAGGAGGCATCACCGGATTCCTCTTCTCAATGATGTTGAACTGATTATCAATCAGAAAAGAGTTGGGAGAAATTCAAACAAAGAGGATGTGGCCTTATGGAAATGTAACCAAGATGTCTACAAATCTTGTTTCAAATCTAGTAACACTTGGCGTTTACTTCGTCCGGCACAGGAGAAGCAAGATTGGACCAACTGTGTCTGGTTCACTCACGCCACTCCAAAATACGCCTTTCTTTCTTTGCTTGTATTTCAAAACAGGCTATCCACGGGAGACAGAACTCAAAACTGGACTCAACATCCACATTGCAGCCTCTGCTCCCACCCTCTTGAGTCTTGAGACCATCTGTTTTTTGCTTGCCCATATACTGCTACGGTGTGGACAGACCTTACGAGCAGACAAATGTAGAGCCAGTTCTCTACAGTTTGGTCATATATAGTCAGCTACTTTCAAAACTCATCTCTGGACCACGTTCGGCAATTTNAAAAAAAAAAAAAAAAACTGAACCCACTAAAATAAATACAATTAATACTGAATCAAACAAATTAAAGGAAATTGTTAAACATGGATTCAGACTATGAAACAAATGAGAACTAGAAGAAAAATACAAAATTTTACTACACTGGATAAACAGTAGTTTTCTACTCAATTTTTCTGTCTTATTTTTGTAAATTATTGAAGTACTAAAAATTATTTGTCCTTATTTTCATTCTATTTTTCTTGTCAAGTTTGTTCATCTTGTTTTCCAACTCAGTTCTTGCTATTTCACTCGAAAATCATTTAGTTCTTTGTTTTTATTTGACGAATCCAATTTTCTAAGTTATTTTTATTTACAAATTTTAATAATTATAATTTTGGTTATAATAGATATACAAGTAAAATTTAACAAAAACGAATGCAACGAATCGATATATATATATTTTCCTTTTAAAAGTTAGGGGAGATTGGACTACTGACCAACTTCGATAGTTTAAAACACAACGTTCTCTTCTTTTTGTTAATTTTGTATTCCTTTTGTTCTTCTTATTTATGTGTGCTTTGTAAGTTTGTATGTGTTGTATTCTTTGCAACCTTCTCAAGGGTCAATATCACATATATAAAATGGTTATAAGAAAAAATACATATACATAGATCTACGTAATGGTATTGTGTAACGAATATGGCAACTGATCGAAGAATAAAATATGTTAATAGATAACCCTAAAAAATATTGTAATAGGATGAGACGAAGTAGTGAGTCCAACTCCAAGCGAGACTGCGTACCTATAAGGTTAACATACAATCCACGTACGGACTCTTAACTACTTAATATATTGTAATAGGATATACAATAATTAAGATGATATCATGATGCATATAAAACTATTTTTTTTCAACCGGTGATTAATCTAGTAGACTAGCTAGTAGCCAAAGCCAATTAATCTTAAACTAGAAAGAAAAAACTTGACGATGGAAAGATATATATGTGAAACCGACCTCAATAGACATTAAAATCGAATCAGATATATCAACTGAACCGAAAAAGTTATTAAAACTCCATTCCGTTTTATTTTTAAAAAATCCGAATTAATCTGGATCCTAATCAAAAGACATAGTTCTCAAACTTGATATATAATTAGGAATATTGAATTTAAATTTTATAAATCCATAGTATACTGTATATATAAACCATTCGTCCATAACATATTTAATCGGACCATTCCTCTCTTTAATGTTAATTCGAAAAGTCACAATCTTATTGAATTAGAATAAGCTCATATATTTATAATTCGTTAGAGTTTACTATCAAAATAAATCATTTTTCGTTTGTCCATCATCATTAATTCGTTATAATCTAACGTTTAAAATCTATTAGGAAATTTATTAGGAAATTTGATGAATAGAGTATTGTTCGATGTTGTACTTATGTTGAAAGAATTATTTAGATAGTAAAAACTAAACTCATCCTCTATCTATGAAAAATTATATTTTGTTTCTCTAAATATGGGAAAAGATATAGATATGTAGGTATTGTTCGTTATCTATCGTTTTAGTAAATGCTGGAACGGCGACCCATGTGGATATAGCCAGATACATGCAAGTATGCAATATGCAATAACTTTGAATATTGCTTAATATAAAAAAAATAATCTGAGAGACGTGTAAGTATAACTATGAGTGGACCGAATCTTTATAATAATATATTTTCAAATATTTCCTGAGAAATCAAAGTCAACCGTAAAAGGTCGGCGTTGCAGCTAGCATCCACGCGATATCGTCGACTCCACATTTTGAGTAAAATGTTGTCATCTTTAATACATCAATTTGAAGACGATAAATAAGTAGATAAATTTATAAATTAGCTTTTAAGTCATTGCATTTCAAGTTACCACTGTACATCTCTTTTGTCCATATCCCATATTTCTATATATATAAAGCATCAACGGTAAAAATACCCTATTAATTGTTGTTCAACGTTCAAGTTGGATTAGTCTATATATATCATCAATGCTTTATAGTCGCAGCTAAACTTAACCTAATTGGTTGAAGATTGCTTTCCAAGAAAAGCGAACAAATTTAAATGAAAATTCAATTTGTACCAACTGATAAAAGTTGGTGTGTACCACGTAATCACGATATGCAATTTACATTATAAACCTGGACATGATTTAAATGCTTGCGTCCCTTACGACATCTATCATTATGAAATCGATCAAGAATTGGCGCATATGTTGTGAATTTGAGAAGGAATAATTCATCAATTTATCTCTTCATACTAGTATTAGATTATGTAGCTACTTTTAATAAGATGTTTAAATGCTCGTAACTTTTAAGTATGCATTAGTTATTAAAAACATTTGAAATCATTAAACAAGAAAGTTTTGTATGTTAACATGCCTACAGTTGTTATAGTTGCATCACGTAAGTATAAACTAATTCGTGATTACCATCACCCCGTTATAGTTTTCAAATAATACGAATTGCAACGGATTATTAAATGTATTAATTGTAAAAATCGATCAACCTTAAAAATTATTTACAAAATATAACTATGTTAAATCCCATTAATCGAACCTAGTATAGTACGAGTAGGATGTAGCTAAAGGCCAAGCTAGATCAATATATACATGTAAAAATATGCGTAAATAAAAGAGGGTTAGTTACTTGTAACCTTGTGATATAAACAAACGTGATAAAATGGGTGGTATAAACATTTATGTTTTTCTGATAACACACTTGTGTGTTTAGATGGGTCTCTCATGTGACAATAATTTTGGAGCTTTAATTGATTTAGCAGTAAGATGAGCCCTACACATGACTTTCTCCAGTCAACGACAGAGCATCTCTACTTTACTTGTTTCCAGCTCTTTTCCATTACATTTTACCAGCCTTTTTAGTATTATTATTATTCTACCGAATTGAGGATGCTCTAACTATTAATAGGGTAAGTAATGTTTCTGTTGTTATCATGCATGCCAATTCTAGGAGTAGCATATATACTTTAAAAAGTGGTTCTGGTTCGAGAAATTATGAAAATTTAATTACTGGGCCAACAGTTAACATTTTCTAGTCGTGTGGGATAAAGTAGGATCTTGAATTTCAATCGGAATTGCTAATTGATATTCAGCCAACAATGACAGTTATAAAATGTCAACAAACCAAAAAAATTGGTCCCACCTCCCGAATACCAAAGAAAACAAAGACAAATCTAACTGTGTATGTTTATGTGTGAGGGAAAGTTTGCATTAACGTGTAGTGATTTTTACGGAGTCCTCAACAAATATATAATTATTACCTCAAATAAACTAAGTCTTCACTAATCACTATTAATGAGCTGTTCATGTAAATTATACACAATGAGTTAGTGACAGTGTTGTTAAAAATAGGTAAAAACTAAATATCACTTTGAAAATTAAATAACATGGACGAAATATGAATAGCAGAAAATAAGAGAAGCAAAAATAAAAGAGGAATACAAATCACGTGCGTCTAATGTGAACACCTTCGTTTTTTAAATATTTTCGACGTTTCCAAACATAAAAACAAAAACCATTAAAAAACGACCAAAGAAATAACAGTCAAAAAGTTGTAAATCAGGAAAAGGAAATAAAAAAATAAACGCAAAAAGAAAAAAGACAAATATAAATATAGTCCTTATGTTGATCTCTCCTTCCGACAACAACATAAACCACACACACTCAGAACAAAAAAAATGGAGTTCATATCGATGGTGGCTAGCTGGTTCACTCCGACGACACTTTTCCTCCTGCTCAACCTTATGATCGGCACAATCGTTATCACTTCTCGATTCGGTTCGGGTTCAAGAAAACTTCAGCCGCATCACGATGGGTTCGGGTCGGGTCATACTTCAGCTCCGTTAACAAGAGCTCCGTCCATTATCGACCGAGTAAAGTCCATCAATTTCCACCTCTACAAATTTCCACATCCAGAAACCGAACTTTTCTCCACGACGGTCCACCACGACGTAATCGGGTCGGATCTTCACGTGTATCCTGACCCGAATCCGGCTCCGCTACAACGCGCTCCTTCTCTTTTGGATCGGGTAAAATCCATCAACATGTCTTCATATTTCAAGTCCCCACACGATGTAACCGGGTCGGATCCTCACTATCACTCTCATCCGGATCCAAACCCGAATCCGACTCCGTTACAACGCGCTCCTTCACTCCTGGATCGGGTCAAATCCATCAACATGTCACACTTCAGATTCCAGCAGTATTACCCCGAGGATAATAATGATTCCGCTAACCACACGGAACCGACCCGATTCGAAAACATTCCGACCCGTATGGGTCGGGTTGATCCGATTGATATATCAAAATTCAAAATCCCGGAAGAAGACCAACCGAGTGGAACCCGATTTAATGAACCAATCGACCGGCCCGGTTTAGCTCGGGCTCCATCTATCTTAGAACGGGTCAAATCCATCAAGCTATCTTCTTTCTACAGATCCGACCCGGATCAAAATCCTGATCCGACTCCGGCTGTTCACGAAGAGCCGAAGCACGTCAGGAGCAAATCGGAGTCGAAGAAACCGGTGAAGAAGAAGAAGAAAGCGACGGGGAAGATGACCAAATCGGCGAGCGAGAAATCGGGTTTCGGTTTCGTCGGAAACCACGATGAAGCGGCGGAGACGGTGGAATCAATCGAACGGAGAAGACCAGATACGACGAGAGTCGAGAGATCGACGTCGTTCGGAGACGGCGAAGATGGCGTCGACGCGAAAGCTTCGGATTTCATCAATAAATTCAAACAGCAGCTGAAGCTTCAGAGACTCGATTCGATTCTCAGGTACAAGGAGATGCTCAAGGCCAACTGAACCGGAAATTCCTTAATTACCCCTCGCCGCCGAGAGTTACCAGAAATGTTAAACCTCAACGCCGTCGTTTTCGCCAGAGGAGATACAGGGGACTCGACAAGTGGACAGTGTATAAATTACCGATAATGCCCCTGTGTGTTGAGGATATTTAAGTAATTTATATTGATTGAAAGTTTTTTAGTCATAGCAGACAGAAAACAAAAAAAAAACGTAGTTTGCCTACTTGCTTAGCGAAGGTGTGGCGTTATTTTTGGATCTGGGACGTTGTTTTGCGCCCAAGTTCTATTGTTGCTCATCCACTTGGCAGTTCTCGAGACATGTTTAGTACGTTTCCTAGATTTCTGCTTTTCTTCTTCCTTTTTCGTCGCTTATTATTATTTTTTTGTTTGTCAGGTTGGTTCATTTTTTTGGAAATTTTAATATTAATATTTCGTGAACAGAGAAAGATTGTTTTACTTACTAGGCCTATGCGAGAGAAATATCATAACTGAACTTCGAAATTCTTCAGAACTGATGTTAACTAATGTAATGATTACACGTTATGTACAACAAATTGTTCGCGCCATGAAATTTCCGGGGATTATTTTGCAACACACTGTTAACAGAATGAGATTATATGTGATTCGTGACCGACATTATAATTCATTCGTTGTCAGATTTGTGCCATTAAACGCGAGTGTTATGTATTTCCCACAGAACCCGTGTCTGAAATTCATTTTCTTTGTATTGTTTCGTTTTTGTGCAGATTACTAATAAAACTGTCAAGTGCATATTGTTATAACACAATTTAACATGAAACTGTTTTGTTCATTGGTTACCACCGTTTATAAATGATGCTTAGGGAGTAAATGCCATAGGCTAAAGCAATATATCAATATCACTCTCCGCTGCACAATACCGAAGAAGATAAATCTCGTATAGTGTTTGTATTCTTTAATGTTAAGAACATTTAATGATTCATTTAATACACATGTATATTCAAATACCATACGTAATGTTAACTGAATAGATTATTGAAACCGAACACATCCAAATACTGTTTCAAACTTGAAAATTTAGTTAAACCAAGAAACTATTAAATGCCACGTTTGAGTAGAAACCAAAAACCAAAAGAAAAAATAAAAGATAATTTGAGTAGCCATGCATAGCCACGACTTATAGTTACATATCTAAACGGTGTGGAATTCACGAACGCAATAACCTTGTTATCAGTCAGTCTATTTAAATAAAAAGATCGAAATATATAGTTAGTAGATGATTTATGGTCAACAAACAAAAAATTTCTAGTATTGTTTACGTTATTATAAGTATTTTTCATTGACTATGCCACTACGGGATAGACTTTAAGATTGGTCAGCAAATAGAAACTCGTAAATTATGGCGTCGTAGTAATTAAGGACTAGCAATCAAGTGATTCGAATCAAAATCCACCCAACCATTCTTGGCCACGAAATTAAGCCCGGAATCTTTTTTTAATTTACTCGTGGCTCGAAAAATACTTGTTTTGTCAGTTCATGGTTAAATTAATCTTCCCTCCTTAATCATCGTTCTTATCTCTTTAGTTTATCTTTATGTTTGCTCAGCAAAAAAATTTCAAACTTCAATTCAATTTCGTTTTCTTCTCCCATTTTCTTAAGATATTTATATTTCCTCTCAAACTGATTTTTTTTTCTTTTATTCATTTTGTTTTTCGGCTGTGCGCCCAGTTTTCTCTATCAAAATCGACTTCTCTTATAAACTTCACATATTGTTATTTATTGTCATTTGACGTTATTTGGTTGATTGATTTCTTGTATGAACCTTTCATGATTTAATATAATATAGGAAGTTAAAAAAAAAATGCTTTTTTAATTTCCTGAATTAATTTTAACTTGGAGGAAAAAAAGGGAAATCATTTACAACAAGTCAACAACAAAAATATACGATTCGTTATAGCATCAACGTCTGGGTGGTGTAGTCGGTTATCACGCTAGTCTCACACACTAGAGGTCCCCGGTTCGAACCCGGGCTCAGACATCACTTTTATATTTTTTCCTTTCCACTATGTTTTTGGTTCGGCCCAAATATGATTTCTTAGATAATGATATTAATTTATGGGCTGATTGTAAATGGCCCAAATATAGACAGCTAGCATTGCCCATTCCACTACCGTACTCCGTCGAACGTCAATACGTATGAAAAGGCAAACCGTCATACCAAACTTTTTGATAGTTTCCGTGAAGTTTTTTTTTCTTCTTCTTCTAAACTACTGAAGTCTATATATCTCCTAGATCAAAAACTGTAATACTAGTTTCGTACTAAATATCACTCAGACAAATGATTTCTAAACTTTGCCTCAAATTTTTTCAATTACACTAACGATATTTATGATAAATTTATACATTTTCGGTTGAAAACTAATTAACAAGATTGAGATATGTTTACTATAGGTGAAATATTTATCATATTATTCAAAATAATAATTGCGTCGGTCAAATCAAATTGGATCGAATAAGATACCCATATCATGCAATATACTCATATATCCTATCAACCAGACTATGTAAAATCTTTATTAAGAATTTAAGAGTCAAAAACTTCTAACTTAGAAAACAATAACTAATAAATGAAGTGATTCATGGTCTAATCTATTAGGGCTTATTTTACTTAATTGTTGACTTATAGGATTCTTAACATGGTCGAACTTTTTTTTTTTTTTCGAACTTAAAATAATATTTTTATATCAATATAAATTATTGATAATTTTTTTTTCAAAATTATATTTTGGTTACAGTTAATGAT
This sequence comes from Sisymbrium irio, assembly GCA_000411075.1. NCBI lineage: Eukaryota > Viridiplantae > Streptophyta > Magnoliopsida > Brassicales > Brassicaceae > Sisymbrium > Sisymbrium irio. The sequence goes on along the minus strand of KE153553.1, from coordinate 239,927 downwards.
ATACTATGAAAAAAACTTAAAATTAATTTACAAGTTGATCTGGTTGGATTAATTTGATTTACTTAAATTGCATTACTTTGGTACTTAAAGCATCTCTATCGGTAGGATGGAGATAAATCTCTCATTAATAAAAAGTAAAAAAAAATGGAAAAATGGAAGAGAGAGAGAATGTTGAAATTACAAACCTTAAGTAAGGGGAGAACTTATAGATACCTTTGCCAGAAACTCATTATCTAACTGTCATTTTCCAATTAATCTAGCTATTATTTAATAATTAAATTTAATTATATTATAATTAAATATTAATACATTTTTTTTGGAGATATCCTGAGGAGTATTTGAACGATGGAGGTGGTCTTACAAGTAAAAATGGTGAAAATGATCTCTTACGGACAAACTCTACCGGAATAAAAAAAAACCTGTTGAAAGTATAAGATCCGTCCGGTTACGTCATGATTCCGGTTCTCGGTGCTTGTTAGATATTGTGGGCCCACAGATTGAAAAGCCGAGAAGATATTCGTAGATTCGACCGGACCTCATAGGCCGATTATGGACAAGTCTCCCACTTGACTTAGACCAAGTAAGCTTACTTCCAAAGAACATAAAAATTATAAAACATAGATGTCTGGTTTCAACTATATATGAATGAGATAATGCAGAAAAGAAAACATGGAGAATATGAATGGATTTCAACTATATGTTTCAAGTTTCAACAAACACGTGTTTTACTAGTAACTAAAAACCTTACAGCTTCACATGTAATCGTTGATAGTAGTATTTTTAGATCTCAACGATTGACTGGTTCTCATTTATCAACAAAAGAGAAAAACAGTAATTGATATAGCACAAGTCGCAATTTTACGATAAAACCAAAAGTTCTTTTTCTTTTTGGCCAACCCAAACGAAAATTTATATACAAAAAATTTAGAATTATAAAAAAAATTTCCCTAGTTAAAATTGGATTCTTCATTGTTTTTTACGATACGATTTTAGTTTAAACATTTATAGTACTTCAGCACATATATCAGTGATTGATTATCAATGGAAAAAACATTGATAGCAATTTCGCAATTTTATGATAAAGCCAAAAGTATATTTTTAATCAAAAATTAAAATGATCTTTCACAATCAAATTTGGATTTTTCATTGTTTTTAACGATAGGATCTTAGTCCTGTGAGAAAGTTTATCGTACCAAATCAATCACGTCCGTCAACAGGGAGAGAGAGAAAAAGAAAGAGAGATCGAAAGATATGAATAATGGCAGAGAATCAGAGTGAAATATTTTGGTTCGATGGAAAAGAGCTAGGAAGAAATTTCCAAGATCTTGGACCCACCTTCAAGATTCCCTTATAACCATTTTTGTCAAAATCTTACCTGTTTTCTTCTCTAAGACTTTGATCTTGTCGAAGATCGAGTTGATTTTGTGGTAGGATCCTGCCAATCTCTAATTAATGTCACATTCTCTTCCGACACATTTCACAATCGTATAAAGCATGCCCAACGTGTCTCGTTTTTTTCATGTCCATGACTGTTTTATTGTATTCGTACACATACATGTCTTTTGTTATATGCGTAAATGTGTATATTTTCGTAGCGATATAGGTCAGACACACCATGTCACATATATATAATCGTAAGTGGTGTTCATTCGTTGACTGAGATATGAAACCACATTCTTTCCATGAGTATTCGAGGAGGTTGGTTCCTCCACGATGTAATGATTTAGAACCAATGGTTAGCATTATTGAAAATTGACCATAGTTATTCAAGGCTTTGAAATCAGACATCATGCGATCCGAAACAGTACGTAGGAATATTTATTTTAATGTATATATATACTGAGGATTTAGAATTAGAATTGTACAATTGTTTATCGTTTTTCTAAAAGATACACTTGCTTAAGTTTTGTCCCCATCAATTAGCTTGCTAGATAAAAAAATTCGATTTAGATGATAGGACAAATTAAAACTTAAGTTTTGCATTTTTTTACGAATATAAAACAGTCAAAATATTCAATTTCCTAGAAGTTTTCGTGTTGCATTCTATAAAAAAATTGTAAAAAAAAACTGTAAAAATATCCAAAAATTCATTACGTAATAAAACGGGATCTTATCATGGATAGCAGTTGTAATAACAAAACATCATAAAAGAACCATATTTTCGTCTCTACAATATATAGTCAGTTTAAACAATACATGATGAATTATTATTTTGATATTGATGAACAAGACAAATGAAAAAGAAAATGATTAAATGGTAATAAAGTAAAAAAGAACGAAGAAGAAACATGTAGAAATACAACAAATTGTTAAGTAACCTAACCGAGTATTTCCTAAGCTTTTGGAAACTAACAACTTGTCAACTACACGATGGTTTTGATTTATTTTACAAAATGTTAACGTATTCTCTTCTTTTTTTTTGTTCTTCGTCGTTATTGTTACTGACAAATATTTGCTATATAATTTGCGGAGAAAAAATGGAAAGGAACTTATATGAGATATGGAGCGACCGTTTCTAGCTCTCCTCTTCATCCATAGATCAAACCATAGATCAAACCTGAAGTGAATAAAGGCAACTTATGGGAAGATGATCGGGATTGTCTAGGTGTTGAGCACAAAAGGAACAAGCCGAGTTGATATTCATGCCCCAATTTGCCATTCTTATTCTAGCCACAAACCTATTAAAATCTGTTGTCCAAACGATATATGCATGTTTATTGACAGCCTTTTTAAGCCATATGATAAAATTTTCCAAAAGATTTGAACACAATCGATGGTCTAATATATTCCCACGTTTCCTTAGTTTTCTTGACCAATGGAGAAATCTGAAGTGCAATTGTTACTTGGCTCCCAGAGATAATTGTCTTCCTCTCTCGAGCTGTCTGGAGGAATAATAATTAAATAGACCACGTACGATTAGTCGAATTGACGAGTTTTTGGAGTGAGACGAAGCCGCCAGTTCAAACGAGACGAGTTTACAGCCACAGTGGCATGAATCAGGATTCTCATTAGTCTCGGTCCATTCTCTAATTAATGCCAGTTGAATAAAAAGATCGAACGAACTTCAGTTATCGTACCAGAAGCTAGCTGAATTTCCATTGCCCATTTTATCTTTCAATAACTGCTTTGCCACATGTCTTAAAAAGAGAAGTTATTCCGAGATTCAAGAGTCTCGATTTTTTTCCTGAAACTGTCCAGAAGTTAGTTCTTTTGAGTTGTATTACTATTGAATCACATATTCACATCCAAAGCGTAATCAACATAACAAGATGTTCGTGTGAACAATAGTTAACTATTTATGTTTATAATGATAAAATAAATTCATAAATCTGAATATTTATTGGTTGCTTTACAAATAAGTATACATAAAGATAATATCATGATCATCAGTTCATAGATATCTCAACTTTTAAATGGATCTTTTGTTATCAACCATTTCAATGAAAACTATATATGTACAACGAAGAAATGGTCCAGTATACTTAGAATCCCTACGAAGATCTGCATGGATTTCCTTAGTCCCCACCTTCACTTTCCTTATCCCTTTATTACCAAACCAAATTATTATCAAATTTCCGCATCCACATCCACATCACATTTTAATTATGTTAGTTCACAACTCAGTTTGTTATTGTTTCTCGAAACTCGTTTTTTCTTAAAGATTTACTATCACAAGATAAGACATAAAACTCAACTAATGACTGCACCAATATGTTGGCCACATGCTCGGTGTAGCATGAAACTCATAGCATTTTTCACTTTTTGCATCTTGATCAAAATGCATTTCTGTTTTCAAATCAAAGTGTGTACTGTATTAATAAATTATTAATCATAGGAAATTAAATATTGATTTTTTAAAAACCATGTGAAATAAAACGTGAAAACCAGGGTTATGTTCTGACTTGTTTGCTTTTACTATTTTTTTAGAAAAATTGTTGTTATTAATAATCAGCTGATCCTAATCGTAAGTTACGTAACCCCAAACTAATTTTGAAACCATAGAATTATCAATTTTGACCTTTGCAAATGGGCAATTAGATGTAAACTATTGTAAAATATAGTAACTTTGATGACAGTGTAAAAGAAAATTTAAATGGTTAGTATTTAGCTTTGGATAAAGCTTCCTAATCACGCTGAACTGTTAATTCCTTGTTTAGTTTATTACATTTTTCTATCAAAACTTAAAAATGTATTGGACCAAAATTGATTTTTTTTTTCTTTTAAAGTTGCATATGTATATGACTATGTTTTCTGAGTTCTGACAAACGTAAAACGTTTTGGTACGTGAGTAATACTTTCTTTTGTTTGTATGATTCGTCAAATTTTGGCCGGCTGTGACAAATTCGTTGTTGTAATTAATGTTGAAAAACGTGGTTGTCGGGGTGACTTGTTAAATTAGAATCTTACTTAATCAGCATTTTTGTTTACCATCAGTCATTCCTTAGCCATATGACAAATTTAAACAACTTTTCTTGGGGATTTACAATTCTTAATGATGTTTCTGATCCCAAATTAATACTGTATGTTAGTATGTATCCATTCTGCCACGTAAGCAATATCATTGCTTAATTCACCTCCTCTAAGTCCGGCCCTTGGGGGAAACTACAGAAGCAGAAGCAGTAGCTTCTACCCCATAATATTATAACCAATTTTCAATCCCATATTTTTAAGAGTTTACTTAGTGCAGTGGTATAAATGTTATTATTTTTAAAATCATAACTCTAGATCAAATTTTACCTAATGATTTTCAGCCTTTTTTTAATTTTGCTTCTAGTCTTCTTAATTTTAAGACAGATGCTGCCCTCCCCCCACCTCTTAAACTCTAACTATCTAAATTGAATTTCAAGAATACTAACACAAAGTACTCCTGATGTTATAATATCATACAAACACAACAATCTATATGTCTGCAAATATTACTCATCACATGAGAGAGCATGCATTATATCTATATAAATCTGTGTGTATTTCTGAATACTTCGTATCTATAAACGCACGTGAATATACAGGTACGTATTTTTATGATAACACTAAGTTTTTAGTTAATTTCTGTTCTTCCACAGACTCAGTTTCCATTAATCAACTATTAGACCCAAAAGTTTAACAACCAATTGGTTAAAAGAATTGGTTGCGCTCGTCCGCAGGAATAAAAGCATACAAGCTGTAAATTTACTCTTTTCTTTCTTTGACGTGCTCCTTCTTTACTTAGATCGCAATTACGTTTGCCAATTGTGCCAATCTGTATTTTTCGCCAAAAGTACATTTCATTTATTAATCTGCGCACATGCGTCTTGAATATTATAATGATGAATGGATAATATAAACGCAGGGAACACATATGGAGCATGATGATGCATCGCCAAATAAAGGTTTTAAGACAACTAAAACAGTACTTATTTAATTAAAGCTAAAGAGATACGAATATAGCAAAATGTGCCCACGAATTGAAATCATTACACTAATTTCCCTACACTCATTCCCTTTTTTTCGCTCCAATACAATTCCATTATTGAACCTATACAGTTCACCGATTTTTTTTTAATAACATTCGTCTTTTTTTTTAGTGACATTCGTCTTTTTTTTATGCATCGTGATATACAATTAGAAATATATAATTTTAAGGTCGCTTGTTAAAGATAGAAAAAAACTAATGAGGATCGTCTAAATTTGAAGGTTCCAATTGGTGCTCCTAATTGATTACTAAACAAGCAGCGATAATCACTTGTAGTCTTGTCCTTTTGGTCGTCATCTTAAAATTATTTTTGTCAAAGTTTTTGATTGATAATATGTATAAAATGGTGGCATTGCATTTGTAGAATGATAGAATTGTGTTTTCTATTCGTGAATCTGTAGAAAATGTACAAATAAATCTTGTAAAATAAAATTTATGCGATTATATAAATTTAGCAAAATAGCACATGATATAAATAAATGAAACTATATTTTATGTATTTTATATATCATATATATATAATTTAAAAGATGTAACATAATAATATTAGAATAAAAATTCATTATAAATATTTTACTTATTTTAAAATATAAAAATTCAATGAGATTATCTAATCTAAATTTTATGCATTATATAAATATTTATATAGTTAACAAAAAGTTAAAATATTATTAATTATTTAAAAATTAAATGTATAATTAATTCTGAAATTAAATAATATAAAATATATTTTCATTTATCTATTCTACAAAAAGCTACCTAATACAATTGCTTTTGCGCTTCACAGATTTTTCTTCATAATTTTTTTCAACAAAAAAAGAAAATTTCTCCATGGATGAACATCTTGAGGTTTTGTATCACTGTTAATTACACTCGTCCTATCTTTTATATAATTGCTGAAGATATTTCAATTTATTATTAGATAACAATACTAATCCCCATAGACAAAACACGAAAGTAATAGAATATATGTAGCGACAACAAGTTAACATGTGGCAAAAGAAGCAAACATAACAAAATCTGTAGGATATTCCATGTCTTGCTTTTTATTGTTTATTTACGGCACAATGATTAACCACGAATCTACGAATTTAGCCTACAATTGTTTTCACGAAACCAAGATAATTTTCTTTTTATTATTATAATTAACAACACTTTTCGATAGCCGCGAGGAAAAAGTTTATAAACTATTCAGACCTCACAGGAAGAAGATCTTATAGATTCTTTAGATGATGACCTAATTGCGACAAGGAAACATTATCTAGTAGGGATATTAATGAGAATATTCTCCAAAAATTCAATCCGAGGTATTAGTTTTAACAATATGGTAAGAAAATGTCCGAACGATTTAAAATATAAATTGTAAAACAACAGTAAAAATAATTAGTTTGTTACATACTTACATGCGATTGAGTCATCATGGTTGCAAACTTGTAGTGACAACTAAACGTTTTTATGATTTTGAAGAACAAAAAAAAAAGTATATACGCAATCTTTTCGATTTTCTTTTAATAAAAATGATAATGTATATGGTTGCTTGGTGAATTAATAATAAAGTTTTTATTTTCAAATCAGTTGCAATACAACCGTTTTGTTTCAACTTACCTTATGATTTAACAAAAAGCTTGAAGCCGGAATCTTTTTCAGTATACATGTTTCACCCGCTTGTTATACAGGTCGGTCTGATTGGCAGCTGAAGAAGGGGTATACACCCAAATAAAAGTAAAAATCCACGCATATATGAAAAATGAGAGATCTCATTAGAATGTACCGAAATAAATTTTGAAGATATTTAAACTTTAGTAAGTTTTTATATGAATTAAAAAATTGTTATAATTTATTGTTGAAATTCTCTACAATCTACGAGACAGGATCAAAACTTTATAGTTTTAATTAAAAAATTTCACTAAAATATTTTTAATATCATTTAAATATATTTAAATTCACTGTTTGATTTTTTTTAAGACAATGGATTGGAAGGCACATTTACATTACTAGTCTTACAATGCTGTTTATTACTATTGTTTTAAGCACTTCATGTTTGAATTACATATAAATTTTCATTTTAATATAAATATTATTCCAATTTTATTTTTGAATACCTCCTCCATCCATGCAAACCAAAAAAAAAATTTGTGTTTGGTTGTTTACATAAGTGTTTTGATTTTATAAAAAGGTTTTAGCAATCGAAAAGTAGAACTTTTTTGAGCTGATGAACGTAATTCTAAATCCGTTGACTTGATATACACAAATAAGTGATTCTATTTTTTGAAATTCAGTGTAAACTCACATCCCTTCTTGTTTGTTTATTTGTGTTTTTTGGGATAAAACGAGAATATATACATCGATTCTAGCTTTCTTTATTGAAAGCAAGTTCAGAGACATTAAGCAATTTGCATTCTAAACAACGAGTATATACTTGCTTTTGGAGTTAAATCCAATACTGGTTTCATGGCTATGACTTCTGCTACCATAGCTAGAGGCATACAGAGTCTTAGAGCATAGTTGTGTTTCGAGCATCTACAGAAGGCCATATCATTCCACCGATCGAAACCCGTGAAACCAGTCCATAATGTTTCCACAAAGCAGTGGTGTCGTATTACGGATTTCTAGCCTCTGTTTATTTCTATAATTTTTTATTATATGTATAGGGCAATTCTAACTCTAACCAGCAAAAATATATAACTTAGACAAGTTCTAATATGATTGTGGTTGATCAGAGTCATGATTCTTATCCGTAGGGAAATATCTGTACATTGTGATCTATAAGGCCAATCTCCAATCCCCATGATGATTATGCATATGGTACATGCCCACTAGTACTTTTTAATATATTTACAAAATTACAACTAAATCACAGTATGATGATGATGATTATTGTGGTGGTGGTGATGACTCCTAACAATATTATGTTAATTTCATCTATTATCATTCAATCAATTAATAGTTCGATCTACAATATTAGTAATTTATTTTCTATTTTTTGGATAGAATGTTAAATAAGTACGATATTAGTAATAGATATAGGTATATATGATTATTCTTTTTTTTCGTGAATCCTAACATCTGAATTTCTTCATGGCATCCAATTAAATTGTATGAGGGGCAGATTTAGAGACAATTTTTTTCCGGGGCAGAAGTAAGAATTAAGCATAAAATAATACATAGATAAAGGAGCATTCACATAAATCCTTAAATAATTAGGCTAATTTTGAAAATATAATGGGGGGCAACTGCCCCACCCTTGTTGGCTGTAGATCCGCCCCTGATTGTATCTGAATGCTTTTTCACAGGTGCATATGTATGAAGTTACTGTAGAAATTATCAATGTATAGTAATGTACAAAATGGACTGGAATAGTTTTCAAAACCATTTGACTGGCGAGCGACAGTGCGTGTTCAAGAAGCCAATATTTGCCTGCTAGTGGTTTTCTAAGATTCTCACGTGACTGCGATAATTTATTGTAGATCTTCCTTTGAAAAAGAATAACGTATTGAATATATATATTCGTCATTTATTATATTTTAAATTTTGAATACAAAATTTATATGATTATATTACCTAAAATTGTTAATCGAGTTAACTGAACTAATTAATTTATTAGATTCTGAACTTGAGCTTAATATTTTTATAAATTAAATGTCGTAATGTTTATTATTTAAAAATTACTATCAAAATGAAATAATATTTAAATTTTCAAAATTTATAATAATTAATAGATAAAATTAACTTAAATGATAATAATTTAATTTTTAAGAAAAATATAGTAATAGTAATAATATATTTTTGTTTTATATAAGCTGGTGCACTTGCACTACTGTCCGAGTTTATAAAACTGATTTTTAGATTGTTAATTACATCTTTTTAAAATTTAAAACTTGATAATTAATTTATTTAACTAGTTTTTATTAGTTAGTTTAATATCTTATAATCAAAACATATAAATTATTTATTTTAATTCATCTCGAAATTATTTAAATATTTTATATTTTCATAATAATCTTTTTTTTTTAAATTCACAATTATAAAAGTAATAATCTTAATCCATATAATTAGATAACTGAATAATATATATACATTTATATTCATTGAATATTTTATTATTTTATTTTATAAAATTAAAAATATCTCGATCTCATTTTAGAAATTATTCTAACTTTAAGTTGAAATTTATTAATATTAAGTTTGAATTTTTATCATGTATTTGTTGTTTGGTTATTTGATTATATTTAATATATTTATTTATGTTTTCTATAAATATTTATGTTTACCAAAATTTATTTTATGATTTATAAATATTATTGATATACGAAATTATTCAATTCAATTTAATAATTTAATTTAACGAAATATACATAATTTTTTTATTATTTTTTTTGTTTTTAGTTAATTAAAAAAATATAACCGTTATTTTTAAATTGTTTAGATACTTGTTTAATAAGAAATATGTTTTGCAGAAATATTGTTATTTTTATAATTATCCTTAATGAAAATTATCAAATTATTAATATTACTGATATTTTATATAATATATCCCATGATTATAAAATTAATTTTACAATTTTTTCTAAATTAACAAAATAGATTATAGGGTGGTTTTAATCAATATAATATACGAATTCGATAAACTATTTTTTAAAAATAAAAATAATTAATTAATACACACAACAAAATTTGTTTCCAAACAAATGAAAAAGGGTTGATAGAGTTAGTTAGTTACTAATACACAGAGGATACTCGCTCAATAATTTCTAATTATCTCAAACAAAATAACTTACAGAAACATTTGTGGCTATAAATATACATCTACTACTCATTGTTAGAATCAAAATAGCCTAAGTGTTAAAAAAAATACATTTATTCCTCAGAAAAAAAAAGTATGGCGAGTTATACTTTTCCATCGCAAACTCATCTTCCAGTAATAACAATAGTAGTTATCATCACAGCTCTTTTAACTCCGATCACAACCAACACATCGCCACAACCATGGAATATCCTTTCCAACGACAACTTCGCCGGAAAGCTCACCACCGCATTCTCCTCCGTGGAATCAGCTGCCACTGATTTCGGCCACGTCACTAAAATTTTTCCCTCCGCGGTCTTAAACCCTTCCTCCGTCCAAGACATCACCGATCTCATAAAACTTTCTTTTGACTCTCATTCCTCGTTCCCTCTAGCCGCTCGTGGCCACGGACACAGCCACCGTGGTCAAGCCGCCGCTAAGGACGGAGTTGTAGTCAACATGCGGTCAATGGTAAACTGGGACCGAGGCATCAAGGTGTCTAGGACCGGTTTATATGCTGACGTGGACAGTGCGTGGCTATGGATTGAGGTGCTGAATAAAACGTTGGAGTTAGGGTTAACGCCAGTTTCATGGACGGATTATTTGTATTTAACGGTCGGCGGAACGTTATCTAACGCCGGAATAGGCGGACAAGCGTTTCGGTATGGCCCACAGATCAGTAATGTTCTAGAGATGGATGTTATTACTGGTACGTACCATGATCTTTTTACCTGTATTCTAAATATATGCAAGTATACAACGATGATGATTTTTACTTCGTACGTTTGGCGACAAAACTGAAAAGAAAATTTCGTACGTTTTTCGTCTTTTCTTTTAGATTTTTACGGTCACTTTTGTTTATGCTCTTGTTTTGTTTGTATTGTTTGTCTCTTGTTTATTTTTTTTTCTCGAGCTTTTCGTCTTTTCACACAATCTAATCACACTTTGTTAGTCTATGAGTAGGAAAAATTACGGGCTATGTGACTTTTTATATATATTTTTTCTATACTGTTGAAAATTTATTTTATTATAATTTCTTCCATTTTATGAACGTGTCGATAAATCTACTTCGAAATTTACATAATGGCCACATATTGATATTGAGTTAACTGTTCATAAAATCCGGTGACCAAAAAAAAAAGAGAGAAAAGTTCAACCAAAAATGGTCTCACGCGTATGATTTTTTTTCACGAGGATTTCTTGTGGCATAAGGACAAAAGTTTATAACGTTTGGTCCTAACCAGGTGTAATGGACTCAAGTAACAGTCAATTTTCTTTTTATGGTGTACCCATTATGTCCACATATGCATCCATAATTCCACATATATATTTATATATACTATACACGTTATTTTTGACAACATACATACATAAATATATATATATATATACACTGTTGTTCTCAAGTGTAGCTAACGAAGACTTTCTAGTTCCATTGTTTGGTTAGGAGATAAGATAAACTAAGAGACCGACTTTAACACTTTAAGCTCAAAACAACGATAGTTTTATTTGAAATTTGGTGTATCTTTCTATAAAGTATAATATTCTGTGGACATATAGTCTTACGGTCCAAATTTGTTGAAAGAGTTTGGGACTGAACTTTCTAATTAGGTAAAAGTTGTTTTTCCCGGAATTTTATAGGAAAAGGAGAGATTGCAACTTGTTCCGAAGACATGAACTCAGATCTTTTCTACGCCGCGTTAGGAGGTCTGGGTCAATTTGGAATTATAACAAGAGCAAGAATTAAACTCGAATTAGCTCTGAAAAGGGTATGTTAAATATGTACTAATATTTATTTATATAACTAAAAAAAATCATCAAATTTATGAATAAACATATTTAATTTTCTTTTGGAAAATTTCCAGGTCAAATGGTTAAGGTTTCTATACACTGATTTCTCCGAATTTACAAGAGATCAAGAACGATTGATATCGAAAACAGACGGTCTAGATTTCTTGGAAGGTTCCGTTATGCTGGACCATGGCCCACCTGATAACTGGAGATCCACTTACTATCCACCGTCCGATCACTTAAGGATCGTCTCACTGGTCAAACGCCATCGTCTAATTTACTGCCTTGAAGTCGTCAAGTATTACGACGAAACTTCTCAACACTCAGTCAACGAGGTCCGTCCACATTATATAATTAGAATTTTTACTCATAACTATGCAACTCTTTTATAATTATATGTTTAATTTGCTCAATCATATAAACTATGCAGGAAATGGAAGAGTTAAGTGACAGTTTAAACTATGTAAGAGGGTTTGTGTACGAGAAAGATGTAACTTACATGGATTTCTTAAACCGGGTTCAAGCAGGAGAACTAAAACTAAAATCCAAGGGCCAATGGGATGTTCCACATCCATGGCTTAATCTCTTCGTACCAAAATCTCAGATTTCAAATTTTGATTATGGTGTTTTTAAGGGTATTATACTTAGGAATAACATCACTACCGGTCCCCTTCTTGTTTATCCCATGAATCGCAGCAAGTAAGTCAAAATCAATGTAGCCATTATCTACATTTTTCAAAGTTTTTGAATGGGAAATATTTTAAGTAACTAAATTTCGAGGTTTTATTTCAGATGGAATGATCGAATGTCAACATCAATACCCGAAGAAGATGTATTTTATGCCGTAGGGTTTTTACGATCGGCGAGTTTTGACAATTGGGAAGATTACGAAAAGGAAAATATCGAAATATTAAAGTTTTGTGAGGATGCTAAAATGGGAGTCATACAATATCTTCCTTATTATTCATCACAAGAAAGATGGGTTGAACATTTTGGTCCGAGGTGGAATACTTTTGTTGAGAGAAAATACAGATATGATCCTAAATTGATATTGTCTCCAGGACAAAATATATTTCGATAAATAAACTTGTGTAATCGTTCTCACTATTGTTAGGCAACAAATAATTATATTGTTAGTCGTCGTTCTCACTTTTTATGTGTGTTTGGCCATGCTTTTCATTGATTCCGATTGTTATATTAGCTTTAAGACAATATAGATTAACTTCATATTCCACTTAAATAGATTTGGAAAAATAATCTATATTTACGGGTGGGAGAATTTTGGTAATAAGAAAATTAAATAAAAGCATAATGATAGTAAGAAAGTGGAAATTGATACAAAAGCAAAGGACATGATCATAAGATTCGAAAGTAAGTCTAAATGTGAAACCTATCTTTTGATTTGTAAGTAAAATTTTAACATAGATATCAAACATCTAATAAAGCGAATAATAAATAATTATGTCTGAGAAATGTTCCCGACCTTTATTTCGTTACAGTCTGCGGGAAAGCAGGAGACATCCAAACTTCTTGCCTCCTTTCTGTTTTTTTTTTCTTGCTCGACTTCATTTTTAATATTATTATTTCTGTACTTTGAAGATCTTGGTCGAACGAAATCCACGTATAATTGGTTGGACTAGAATCGAATATTTTTCATTTTGTATCGGTCCATAAGATCATTTTCCCGGTCGTTTTATCAAGCATATTGCCATAGTATTTATCAATATTGGTCCTCATTAATAAATTCCACATAAATACTTTATTCGCCCTTTCTGTTACTATGACTAAAAAGATCGAATCTGTGATAATAACAAAGTATAGTAGCCACTACGTTTAGAATTTAGAAATACATTGCTTTGATTATTTGTATAAAACTATTCAACTGTGTTTCTTATATTTTATTTGTTTGGAAGGATTGCGATTAGTTTATTCATCAAAATCAAGCAAACGACAAAAGCATCTTAAAAAGTGGAAAGCATATAATGAAAGCTGCAGCCAAGCCGTTCGCTTTGTGTGATCCAAATGAATCTCCAAACTAAATTTTCGAAGCCTAGTAAGTACCGAATATTTATAAAGTATAATCTATATATAATTAAATCGATATAAAATATATATATCATGTGAAAAAGCCGAAACGTTTAGAGATTGCTATCCGAATATTTTATAACGCAAATTTTCATTGCATCATTACTAAAAATATAATCATGAGATTTCCTTGCGTATCTAAACTTTTAATGTACTGTCCAAAATTTAATATTTTAATATTTTATTTTTAGATAATATCGAAAATAAATTATAAATTATATAAGGAAAACATAAAAAGTAACTGAATGTTGATTTGTTAAATTAATCATTAAAATTATAATAAAAAATTTGTAATTTATTTTATCTTGTCTATGATATTTTATTTGTGGTCTATTGGCTGTATTTAAATAATTTATTTTTTTCTATAAATACTGAAACGATCTCCATTACTCAAAAATAATTTGAGCTTTCGTATAATAATAATAAAAAAGAAATGAAAAAACAGTAAATACCATAAGAAGTAATGGCAATACATCGCTGTAATTTTCCCAATGATCATGGAAATCGTTGAAGTTAACAACTATTTGCAGTAAAACGACTCATGCAAAATTCTTGTTTGCCTTGATGAGTAGTAAGGGACGGAGTCATACAGGACCATCGGTCGTTATGTAGGACTGATATTAACGTCCTTTGGTCACACTCTAAAATATTACAAAGGTCATCTCATTTCTCTATTCTGAATAGACCATGAGTTAAAAGAGTAGAGGAAATCCATGGTTGTACGTATAATTTATTGTTGATCTGTGGATTGAGTATGGAGTCTCTGATTTCCAACGATGAGGTTTCAAACATTATGCTTCTCTGATGCATGTTTTTTCATACACTCAACCGTCCAGAATATGGCCTGGAGATCTACATCTTGTTTTGATCTCATTGCTGAGAAAGATCAGCGACTAGGTGATATACGCATACGCTCCCCAAATGATCCTTAGTTAGCCACGACGCACCATTATGTATCGATGAGTCTTCTTAGATTAAACCTACATTGCATTTGATAAACCCATTCCTAAAAATATTAAAACGATTTGGTAAGACATTTCAAGTTTTCTTCATAGGAATATTTAATTTTTATAGTTTTTTATTAGCGTTGTGAATTTGTGATGGTTGAGATGATTTGAAGAGGTGGCGTGGTACAGGAGAATAAAATATAATGGTATAGAACTACCAACTATCTTTTAAAATTATTGCTTAATAGAAAACATTGATGAATTTATAGAGAATTTTTCAGCTATAATTTTATTCTAACAATAATATAGCATGGTAGATTTCTTTTCTTCCACTTGCCTTTTGTGTTAACTTGATTTGCATCATTAGTGTTCACAAATATGTGTTCCAGTCATTCGTACCACCAGTTTTTCAAATCGTGATGGTTTTTGAAGTATAGTATCTTCTTTTCACTAAAAAGCTTATGATGGAGGATCAGACTATCTTTCATGCCGTATGCGTTGTTGGCTCAGTTTTGTCTCTGGTGTAAGTGGAGGTGGGAGATCGAAAGTTTAGGCCTATGTTGTTGTGGATTAGGTTTTGATTTGTTTAATATGGTGACACTCTAACTTCTGTTCAAATAGAATTTTTTTTTTCAGATTAAATCAGTTTTATTAGCAAATTGTGGTATGCTAATGTATATACCGAATCTATTTGGAAATTTGGATTTAAAATCTATTTTCTGTTTTTTTTTCTTTACTTTTTTTTAAAAAAAAATGCTATATAAGAACTTCAGAGAAAAATCTGATTTTTAATATATAAAAGCCTGTTAAAAAAAGATACAGTATTATTTTGATATTAAAATCTATAAAAACAAATAAGACATATATAAAAGGAATGGAAGAATAATATACTGTCGAAAATTACAGGCAAGCTAGAGCTAGATTACTCAGATTTAGTAAGTGGGTAATCGGATACATAGCATAAAACTAAACATGGAAAATGTAGGTTCTAAACCCAAAGATAAAACTATGTAAGTATGTATGATGGAAATATTTCATAGAAATTCTCAATCTATATATATATATATAAAGTTATATATGCTCTCTTCCTATTAATCTTTATTTCACTAACCAAAATATTGTAAACCTTTAAAAACCAAATTTAATTATCTCTCTTTCACTACAAGTAAAATTTGTCATACCGGCGAAATTTACCGTTAAAGAAACTTGTCGGAAGTGTTCCGATAACGTTACGACATGTAAATGAGGAAAGGTCGAAGGTGAGACGAATTTCTCGGAATTTTTGGAGAAATTGAAATTGTCAACAATTTCTCGGAAATGTTAATCGGTTAATTGTCAGAAATGAAAACTTTCCGACGAACTGAAATTACCGTAAACTTCTCATAAATGGTTGTCGGAAAGTTATAGGTAAAACATGATTTACGACAATTTTAGTGTTATCAGAAACAAATCGTGTATTTCGCCGGAAACTCGTCCGAAAATCACTGATTCATTAATCTTGTATTGTTTATAATAACAACTAAAACGTATCTTCTGTGCGAGAAAATCAGAATTAATAAAATGTTGTCTGAAAACTGAGTGAATTTTCTGAGTTAGAGCATAAAAAAATAAAGAGTAAAAGCAGGAAAAGACATCGCGAGCTGGTGGAGTTTGAGAAGAAGATAAAAAGTGAGAGAAGGAGAAAAAAAAAAAAAAGAGAACGGGAGCTCCTCGAGATTTACATCATACATTTGAAAGAGAGAGATAAGGAGAAACAACATATATCGTGAGTTTGACGAGTTAGAGAAGGATCAAGAGAGTGATAAATAAAAAGAGAAACAGAACACAGAACGTGACGAAACAGAGGGAGAGAAGATGAAACTTAACGACATTTTTGTGAGTACTTCCCTGAATTATGATAACGAGGACATGACGACGACTTTGATAAGAGATTCTCGGTAATTTCTCAAAAATTCTAACTTTATATCTAGATCTAGATCTATATCTTGAACTCACAATTTATAGTTCATTTTTTTCCATCTTCATATATCTCATCCATCTTCTTCTACGATCACAACTCATAGGTGATATGTAGTGGTGGTGGTGATCTAGATCTAGAAATTTATTTTTCATCGTTTCCATATTCTTCACATCTCTCATTCATCTTCTACGGTCCACAAGGTAAAGTTTATACCGATGGTGCTGATTGTCGGAGGAACGTCGTTAACTGTATTCAACGAACACAAGCAAGTGGCTAGTTGACAATGCCTTCTAGCTTGTCAAGCAGCTGGCCATTCTCAATATTTCTCAAAAAGGTTTTTTCTTCTGAGAATTAAAACAAGCAACTGTTTTTTTGTAACACGCAACTGTTTACTGAACAAGCAACTTTTTATTTTTACCTTTTTTGTTGCAGCTATTTAGATACAAATTTACTGATTATATCAATATGTTGAATGTTTATCTCACCGTAAATCGCAGAGGTAATGATGTCATTTTTTTTTCTGATAATCACATTGTGTGTAATTAGTTGATTGATGAGTGTTATTAATGTATGTCACTACTTGCAAGCCCAGAATAATGGAAAAAATATATAAAAACACATTATGGTGATATTTATATCACTATATCATAAAGGAATTTTTTGTTTTACTTCCAATTATCACTATTGATTTATATTGGTGTGTGTGTCAAAGTCTACGTGCATGAGATGAACGAGTCTTGCAGTAATGTCAACGCGGCATGCATTTAAATTAAATTGGTAAAAAATATTCTCCAAATGTAAACGTTAAGACATAAATGATAAATGGAAACAGTAAACAACTTGCTAAAAACTTTAATATTTGGTAGGACACAAACTAAATGTGTTGTGTGTACTATCGAAATTATTCGTCTAATCAGGTGGTTGTGAAAACGTTTTATGGGTTTTTTTCCTTATATACACATGATATGTATCATCTCAAAAACTCGATAGTTATCATTATCTTGCATGAATTTGTTGGTTATCAAAGTAAAAAAGAAAAAGAAAAATTGTTGCTATCTATACTAAGTTCTCGCCAGAAAAGAAAAGAAATTCATATATATATATATATATATAAATCTTTAAAACTGTATAGATTTGCTTGAATTAAATCTAAATGGCTCGCTCAGCTTACAAAAGGATTCCTGTTCAGTCACATATATTTTTGTGTGTGCCAAACATACTTAATAATGGTCTCAACCCAAACTTACAAGCATATATTTTTCAGTCAGATATTGATTGAATTCTGAGGGTTTGTTGAGTCCTTAATTTCAGTCTTTCTACCAGTTTTATATGTACAAGGATTTACGAGTGGGTGATTTTATCATATAACAAGAACTGACCAAAAGATTAGAAAACTATGAGACAGAGAAGATATAGATATGAAGAGAGCATAGTGAAAATTAGAGTCAAAATCTAGATGACATAGGGTACTAATGTTCTTTTTGCTATTGCACCCCTTTATCCATATATTTTCTGTTAAAAAATAACTTTAACAAAAAAAGAGATGGATAAAAGGATGAAAAAGCAAAATATGTATATAGAAAAGAAAATAAAAATTACAATCAAAAGGTTATAATATATAAAATAATCAAAACAGTTCTTTTTCCAGCCGTGTGCATGCCAAAATGTCAATAGCTAAGTATGCATATACATCAATAAATTGAAGCCTAAATGATATGTACCACCAGAAATGTAAATCCAACTGCATTGAACCGTGTACACGTCAAGATTTCTTCGAACATAAGGTTTTCTTTCCGATTTCATAAATCCATTTACTTGGTCATAATTAATTTCGAATCGTTTTGGTTTACATATATGTTTCGTTTAAAAAAAAAAATCATACAGTTTTTAATATAAAAATAGTGAAAAAAAAATTCAACCAACAGATGTTAAAAATATTGATAAAAAATATCAGGGAGTTTTTGGATACAATAGAAAATCACTACAAAAATTTAGGATGGATCACCTAGATCAAAATTCTGTAAATAAAAACACAAATCTTTAATGACAACCTGATATATTGTGGTTTTTA
>KE153553.1:194836-205894 GCA_000411075.1 Sisymbrium irio | reverse complement strand
TGTCTTCTTGATAAAGTGAAATCTCAGATGCATGTTGTCATTAAGAATGAAATCGCGTATGATTGATATTCGATCGGGTTCCTTTCTTCTTATTCTCTAAAATCTGAAGCTGATCGGGTTCCTGTTCTTCTTATTCTCTAAAATCTGAAGCGGTTCATGTTTTTCTTATTCTCTAAAATATGAAGCCGATCGGGTTCCTGTCTTTTTATTCTCTAAAATTTGAAGCTTTAAGTCAATTGAACATCTTATCAAAGACATCTAATTCGATTTTTTTTTGGGCAGGCACTGTGACGAAATGGCATCTGAATCGAAAAGCTTCGTGAGGAGCGATAGTCTTTTGCAGATTGAGGTAGCGGTACGAAAGTGGTGGGAAGATGAGGCTGTGTTCTTAGCTGAAGTAGCGGTTCAAAAGTGGTACGACATCGAGAAGCTTCATTTCCCCATTTGCTTGCGGGTAGGTTATTCCCTAGTTTCAGTTGCCATTTATTTTTTTACCTCTGGGTAATCAACAACAAAGTCTGTGATGGAGAGAAGGCTGATATGTGGTCTTCTTGTGTGATTATCGTTCTCTTAATAGCTGAATATTTAATTTTCAAAGATTCCAACTTAATGGCTAAGTTATTATCTTTGTTTTGCAGGGGATTGAGAATGGGAAAGAGGCTTCTTCGGTCTCTTTCATTAGTTTTCGGCTCTATACTTGTGGCATCCTTGGTATGTAAATCTGTCAAGACTCCGCTATTTATCTTCAAAAAAGTCTTTTATTATGTTGTTTTGGTTACAGAGAATAAATAAATCTCTTATTATGCTGCTTTGTTCCATTTTGTTCACTTAGGGGTTTCATCAAGTAATGTGGCAACATTTGGAGTTGGTGCTGTTCAGGTATATAGCATTAATCAATATAACTTATATGTAGAAGACATTAGAATTGGTTCCAACCGTTTGTTCATTCTAAACCAGGTGGTGGCGACTGCAGTAGCGACATGGTTGGTTGATAAATCATGTCGTCGACTTCTGCTTATGGTGAGGAGTTGTTTGGGACTCATTTACAAACTCCGAAGAATTTATGTTTGCAAACAAAATGTTAATTTTTTCCCCTCTTAAAATGCAGATCTCTTCTAGCGGAATAACAATTAGCCTCGTGATTGTCGCAGTCACATTTTATCTTAAGGTACTTTAAACAAATTTGATATCAATATTTCTGAAATGTAGAGTTTCACTTTAACTCTGATATGTTATCTCTTGTCAATGTATGGAAGCTACAGCATTTCATCTTTAGGAGGATGTACAATGCATAAATTTGCAGAAGCTGTTTATCTCGTTCGTTTCAATAATACACACTCCAAAGCTATATTTTAAAATGAGCGATATCTCTTATATACGTTTGTTACATTATGCAGGGTCCACTGTTCTGTTAGGAGAAATCCAGCTTTGTTTTTTTCCACATGGATTTGTTGGCAAGGGATACGTAAATGGTATATTATACTTGTGTTAATAATTATCTGTTGTTCACAATTTCACTCTTATTTTATCTTCAAATTCACTTGCTTATGTTTGTTTTTTTTTTAAATTGTCTGCTGAGGTCCAAATTTGGCTACTACATTCATGATAATTGAAGAGGCCAGAGGGTTCACTTTGATTTCCAAAAAAGGTAAATTATTATGGAACAAACCTTACTTGAAATTGGGATACGTTTTGTTTAGGAATACATGCTTTTTAGAATTTAGTTGGCTTGTCTTTGTGGTGGTTTATGGATAGGTTGTTGCGCTAGTTGTAGTATTTACAACTAAATGACGTGTGAATATATTCTTGACTTGTAATCTGTTTTAAAAGTAAGAAAAATAAGTAATAATTTGATTGTCTAACACTTTAAGATTCAAAATAGGAAAAAATTCAAAATTTTCACAAAAATCAAAGAACCAAGAAACATTGCAGCCTTCACTTCACAATTTCTGAAATACTTCTTTGAAAACCACATTCATTGTTTTATTTTGTGGTTTTCCCTCTTTGTCTATGATGAGAACTTTTAGCCCTTTCTTTGATGCTACCCTTGATAGCGCTACATAAAGTTGGCCATGAGAAAAAACAGGTCTAGGCAAAAAAACTCCAACTTCATTTAATGAGTAAAGTTTACCACACAAAATGTTCTCGTTTTCTTTGCCATCATAAATGTCTTGGAAGCTTGCTAGTGATAAATAGATATCAGAAATATTGTCGGATTTGGACACAAAAGTCTCCTTGATAAAACCAATCTTGTAATGGTGTTTGGTTGGTCTATATTTGCCAATAGCAGGGCTTAAGCTGAAGTTCTGAATATGTTTCCATTCCCCTTCTGGCAAATACTTCTCATATCGCACGAGAAATTCTTTTTTCACTGATGCATGAATTGCCGTTCCCTATAGCAGCATAAGACCACTTTGTGTTAGTTAATTTGATATTTTCAATAGTAGAGAAAGGAAATAAACAAAATAAATAGACCTACCTCTTGATCTACTAGAACCATTTCAAGGGTTTCTCCTGAATTTATGGAGTATTGTTTCCATAAATGCAAGATTTTCACCTGAATCTTCCAGGTTGTTTTGAACGGTTTGATGTCATTTAGAAGAGTGATGGGTAGAGGTTGAGCCATAATCGTAAACTACAATTTTTGAGGTATGTGGTTTTCTGGTTGATGGACAAATCGTGAATCGTGTTTGTTTGTTTATATAGATAAATGTATATTAGGTTATTAAGATTAGGATCGTGATTTGGTTGGAGATAAATATTGAAATTTTAAAATTTTAGATCTTACAATTTTAATTTACCTTTTTATATTTAAAGATTTGCCGAGATTTGCGTGGGGTTTAAAACTCGACACCCAATTTTTTATATAATTTAGGTATAAGCAGATATTTATTAAATATTAAATTTTCAAATAGTTGTGTGTGATCCTAAAATTTAAATTAACATGAGATTGATTTCGTTTGAACTCTAGATATTGTGATTTCCTTTTTTATTCTTTGGAAGAAATTCACGTACATATAGATGATTTTTTGAATTAATTTGGTTTTTATTGTAGGTATGGTGGTGGAATGAAGAGAGATAGGTGGGATTTTCTCTTTGTGGGTAAAATTCAGGTAGAAAATTTATAATCGTGGGTCTATTAGTTTGCTTTGTGTTTATTCAATTGATTTATTGGGTTTACGTAAGTTATTTTGATTTGTTTTGATATATTTTATCGGTTGTTAGTGACAGGTTAATTGATTTTGGTTTACTATACGGTCTGATTTAAGTGATTATGAGATTCTCAGAAAGATCCACGTGTTCATTCGAATGCAAATGGGTGGGTCGAGTCATTATTGAGTTGACTCAGATTTTTTGTGGCGTTTTTGTCTCTTATAATACCTGCTTCCAATTAAATTTTATTTAAAATAACAATGGCATAGTTCGTAAATTAAACGTTTTTAAGAGTATTTTTTTAAAGTGACCTTTCGATTAATATTGTAGAGATTAATTTTGTTAAATTTTCAATACAAAACATCATTAACTAGTTACTTAAATATTATTTCAACTAATAAAAAACCAAAATGCATAATAAAAATAATTATAAAAAATAAAAATCAAAAATTTTGCATTGAAAACTGAAATTGACAACTAATTTTAAATAAAAATTTTTCTCTAAAACAATAATTAATTGTAAATGGAAGGAGTGATAATATGAAAAAATATGTATTTTTCATCGCTATGAATCCACTCACTATATATGAGTATGAACTTGATCATACTATATATGATATTGGCAATTAAAAATATGGAATTCAGAAGAAAAACGGGCTGATCTTAAAGACTTTTTGTATCGTTTGTATATCATGTACGACCATGAAGATACACAATAATACTTAGATATACCTAAACTGGATGAAACAGTACTTATTATCTGTTGATGTGGAATTACATCATAATTTGAATACGTTTGTAAAATATATACATGTAGCTACATTATTTTAAATGGAAAAAAAAAGTCAGCATTCGTGTATCATAGAACTATTTTGATGTTGTTTTTTCCTTAAAAATACGTGACTTGTTTGTCCTAACTCATACCTGGTACTTCTGAATGCTTTTATGGCCCTACTTTTAATTGTAAAAAGGCAGCTAAAGAAAATTGGAATTTGAATGAAATCAAGTTAAAGTGCTGAATAATTGTACACGAGAGCCTTTTTTAATTAGTACCCTGAAAATAATTTGACTTGATGATACATATGCCAAAAGATAATGGTTTTGCTATTTTATTGTTAAGAGGTTTCAATCCTGTTTTTGTTAAGTTGTGACTTGTGAGGGAACATAACTTTATAGACTAGGTTTGTCACCGCTTGTTAAGTAGAATGACGCAGATATACCGTCTGGTGATTCAATGGAAGAAATTGGAGAATCTGGTGGCGACTATTCAAAAATTGAAGTTTATGGCGTTGAAAATGTTGTTTTGTTAGTGCGATGCGCCAATTTTTTTTTGTCCGATCACCATTTGAACAAATTCAAAGCTAGTATTGTGATTTTTTTTTAAAATTGTGTTTCTTGGTAGAATAACAATATAATCTATAACGAAGAAATATTAATTGGAAGATTCTCTGAGTAATCAATGTCAAATAATAAACCAAATGAAGTAAATTTTACTCATGCTACTCTAGTAGTTCCCACTTTTTGGAACTCGCCATTTCAGACATATTAGGACGCTTTCGTTCTTGCTTTTTATTCAAGAACGGGATGTGGAGCATCACCAACACGTCCATGCAACACATTTCTTCGCCACTTCTTTCTTTCCTCCATTTTCTAAAAACTCCGAAGTTGAGATCTCCATCCTCTTATCTCAAACGTATACAATACAGCCAAGAACGCCGAGATTTAACATGTATTTGAGATAAAAATCATAGAAGAGAGAAACAGCTGAACAGAGTGGGTAAAATGGTTACTATCGAAATGCTTACCGAGGATTCAACTGCAAAGTTCACTAGTGAAATAAAAAAAACAGTCCATTTGCAGTCATAATCAACTATTGAGAAAAGAAAAAACAGTCATATGTATCTATCTCTACTAATCGTGTATTTAGTTAAGTGCCACTTTCGTCATCTTTGAATATTTTACGTCAATTAGTTGATTTGTAAACGAGAATCGATGCTCCTTAAATCTTAGTCGTGGTGTGTAATTAACTTGACTTTTGACCATACTACTAATCGACTCCTCCAAGAAGAAAAACAAATTTTGTTTTTTTTTTGTTATAGTTTTTTCCTATTTAAAGAATCCAGAAAATATTTGAATAAATGTGAAACCAAAATTACGTAATACTGATACATATAAGAAAACATGCCCACCCACAAAAAAAAACAAAAACAATAATTTAACTTTTTTGAAAAGGTAATAAAAGCAAGACTTTTAGCTCCGTGATTCAAATAAACAAAAAAATAAAAAAAGAAACACCAAAAAAAAGTTTAGAAATATCCCGTGAGAGCTCAATCTTGCCTACATCGAAACTTCAATGAGCAGTCCTCAAAACATTTTGCCTTACATGGAACTTCACTCAAAACCCACAAACATTTTTTTGGCCGATTTTTAAAATTTGTTTACTGTTGCTTGCATTCAGGAGGCCTCTCCCCTTGTTGTCCATCGCTAAGCTGAGGTCTGCCTCCTTTCTGCAATTTGATTTTAAAAAGAAATACATATATTAATCTATCTCATTATCACAAACATGGCACACTATTTGCAATACCAAATTTAGTGTAAGCTTAATATATGCATGAGAATGATTCTAGAAAACTTCACTATTTCTTTACAATTCTGTCTACTTAATCAATTTTAGTAAGATCAGTGTTCAAGTTTCTATGATTAAGAGACCTTGACCAGCTATTTCAGCTATCTATAAGTATACATGAGCCAGGTTCTCTCATTTTGTGATCATGGTCGATCCTAAAACCTCAAATAGTTTATGACTGTTCTATGATTCATATTGGTATCGGAATATTTGACATAAACTATAGATTTATAGGTTTTGACTCAGACAAATACTATAACGAGGGAAGAAACTGTTGCGTACCTTGTGTAGGACTGAAGGCTGCAAAGACATTTTAACCAATTTCAAAAAATTAGTAATCGAACTAAGAAAAAAAAGGGTATTGCTTAGTTCGTTAAAAAGGAAGAATCAACTACCTTTTTTTTGGTCTTGCTTACTTCTTCTTCCTCATCATCGTCATCGTCTTCTTCCTCATCCTCCTCATCTTCTTCATCCTCATCTTCGTCCTCATCAATATCATCTTCATCGTCATTGTCTATGTCAAACTCCTCTCCTTCAATAGCCTCACCAGTAAACCATGAGACAGCATGAGGTATAATCTTCTCTCGGATCGTAGAACTGCAGGAAGCAAGAAATAACTGAGTCAGACATTCAAAAATGTACAACTTCACAATAAAGGATGCTAACTACAGCTTCCAAATACACCCAAATGTATAGATTGCAAGAGTTTAGTTCAGAAGAAAACGTACCCAATGTCATAGTCTTGTTCCATCAGATTCTGAAGTTCCTCAGCCTGTAGCAATGACAGAAAAACGTTACTACAGAGTTGAGTTAAACATAGTCAAAATAAGGCATGTCTTGAAACCAAATGTCGTACTCTGTCCTCGTCAATGTCTTCATCATCATCAGGAACTTGGGGAGGATTGAAGAAGTTGAAGAAGCTTTCGCAATCTTCAGTTTTGGTTATTGGCTTGGCATTCTTCGCACCTTTCTTAGGCTTCTTCTTAAGAATCTTCTGAGTTAAGCATTTTCCAGGATACCAATCAATCTCTGTCCTGAAAGAAAGAACAAAGAAACAGAACCATGTTGGAGCATAGGTCAGAAAAAGATTCTAGAGCTGCTTACACGCGTCTCATGACGAAATATTCTATCTAACAATACAAGAAAGTATCAACAATTACCCAATAGCCTTCTCAAGTAGAGGTTCATCTTCGTCAATCATGTGATACGCCTTTGTTAATAGGGTATTTTTGAAGTAAGGGTTCTGGTCGAAGAAAAACTCAAGTTTGAATCCCTTTGGTTCCTCAATCTTGCACCACTTAATATCTTTAAGATACATGAGGGCCCCTTCATCACGCTCTGTGATCTGATAATCAAAAGGAAATTAAAGCTCAGGTGATTTTCCATGGTTATGACTTTGAGTGACTCCAGACGAACAAACACTAACCTCCTCAGATATAACATCATTGTTTTTCAGGGCGGTCAGCCAGAAACTAGGGACTCCTTTCTCTGCAATCCAACACAGATAAATAAACAACCCCGTTTTTTTCCAAGCAATGAAACAATTTACAAAGGTAAAAGAAGAGAAAGAATACCTTCCGCAGATTTCTCCTCTCCTTGGTCCATCTTAACATCCTCAGGAGCTCCTTCAACTTCAGTAGCTCCATTCACAATCTCATAACGCTGCACATTCCACGTATCAAGCAAGTGTCAAGACAAATTCGGAAACTAAATATAGCCAAAACAGCAAAGTCTCCAACTACTTTCATCCGTTTTAGATTAAATCAAATAGTTTGTTCTTGTCACAACCAATTGTACCTTAGTATACAAGGGCTGATATAACTTTTGATACTTGGCTTCAAGAGCAGCTCTCTCATCGCGGAATTTAGCCTCAATTTCATCATGTTTGCCCTGAAAGGAAAAAAGATACACATTCCAGATTTCACATTTGACATTCATCAATCAATCTTGACAACAAAAGGAATATATTCTCAAATAATCAAAACAATTTCAAGATATCCTAATCAGTCTCTACCAATCCATTAAACGTTATCACAAACCTGAATCTCCCTCAAGACCTCAACACGCCTTCTAATTTTAGGAGTCAGATTCTCGAGCACATCAGAATGTTGTCCAGCAAGATTCTGCAGCTTGTTCTGTGAATCAATAAAACACACATAAAACAATTTTACAACAAATGAACTCAAATCTACACTCCTAAAAACAAGGAAAATGACACTGAAGAAAACTCACCTTAAGAGCGTTGACAAGGCCTGCTCGGTCCTCATCTTTAAGAGCTGCAAAAAAGACGGTTTTAGAAAACTTTGACTACGAAGAAGCAAAGAGCCGGCGGCAGAAAATGAAATCGGATTAGATAAAAAAAATTTACCAGCAGTGAGATCGCTGACGTTGAAATTGTCCTTATCGTTGCTCATATTTTCCGGAGATGAAAAGGAAGAGACGGACTGTGGTTTGAAAAGTGGTGGAGAGATTGAGGAAGAAGAGAAGACGAGGGTTTCTGGGTGGCGACTACACACAAGACGTGGCTTCCTCCTTTATAAACCTAACAACTGCCATTTTTAATTTCCCTCGCTGGCATTTTTTTCTTTTTCCCCTTTTACAACTTTTTCAACCAAATTGATTAAAATTTAAAACACTGGCTGAAATGTCCAATTAAATATCCATAATATGTTTTAGGTAATAAGTAGAAAGTGTGATATTTAATTTTCAGATATACGTTAACAACAGCCCCAAAAAAAGTATTAAAGTCACTTATTAATCCAAAAGCAAAATGCGTGCCGGTTTTGCAAAAGTCTCCTAAACACCTTGCCGTTTATACCCAAACGAAATAGGCCAAGAGTAAACTAGAAATGTGCATTACACAGGAGTAACAGACTGGACTTAGGGAAAAGCTATGAAGACAAAGGCTAACGGCGAAATAATTCACGGATTCTTGTCTTTCGCATCGTCTTCTTCGTTATTGTAATGAATCATGGGCTCTTACTCTTCTGCATTGTCTTCTTCCTTTGGCTTGTTGTCGATAACCGGTGGTTTTTTCTCTGCATCGACATAGCGACCTGTCATTGGATCAACCGGGCGAGTGTCTCTTTCTCCACCTTTACGTCCCATAGCTACCATTGGAGGAGGAGGAAGTAAACCGGATCTGAAAAGGAGACGTTGAACCGGGTCTGATGGCTGAGCACCAACAGATAACCAGTACCTGTACATAGAAAACAAAACGAACAAAACGTCCATTAATCAAAAATTACATGCACCTTTTGTTGAAATTACACATTCAGAGCTATCATTATATGACCAGGTTCTAGGTAATCTTGGCATTGTGTTGGGCTATTATCCAGACGTCATAAACTTCAAGGATGCAAAAGAGCATGACAAGCAAGATTCCAAAGCTACAATACATAACTGACATGACCATATTACTTATGCAAAAGAGATAGCATAGGAATGTAAGTGTGTATACGAATAAAGAATCAGTAGATGCTTCATCTTACAGCAATAGGAAGCAATGGCACAGAACTCAGAGCAGAAGTTCCAAAGAAGGACTCAAGACTAGATGAAGTTCCAAAATTTGTTAAAGCAATTCCACAAATTCGTTTCTTAAATCAAAACCAAGCATGTGAAACATTTACATTCACCTTTTGATAATCGAAACCAGTAAAGACAACAAACTAAAACAGAAATGTGACTATGCGTTAACATTTGTAGAGGCAGGGCCCGTTTAGCAACCAACCAAAGCATTTCAAATGTAGAAACCCATAAGTTGAGAAGGGTACTCAAGAAAACGCATGGCTCCTCTATTTCACAAAACTAAAATGCAATTATAATAAAAAAATAAGACTGATTCTCTATAAAGTACTCTAATTTTCTCCAGCTCCAAAACTAAGAGAGAGCTTCCACCCTTAATCATCATCCGACTCCATTCCCAAATTCAAAAGGGAAATTTCCAGATACTAACAGACAACCTCTAGTGGGATTCAAAGAACCGTAAAGATAGATTGGAAGGAACATACTTGATTCGATCAAACTTGAGACCCATTCTCTTGCCACCGTCCTGGCCTGCACACGGAGAGATAGTGTAAGAGCCAAACAAGAGATGAATTGAAAAAATCCTAAAGTACACTTTTCTTCATTCGTTATTCTCACCTGGCAGAGGATTGAAGTAACCCAAGACCTCGATGTGCTTCCCGTCTCTGGGAGATCTGCTATCAGCAGCCATCACCCGAAAAAATGGTCGATTTTTGCATCCAAGTCGAGATAATCGGAGCCGTACAACCATGTCGAAAATACAAAAAAAATTAGATTTTGGATTATGCCAAAGAGAGAGGGAGAGCGAGAGAATGAGCTTCAATTTCGATTCGAAATTTGAGATCGATAAGATTTTAGGGTTCAGGGTTTTTACACCTAAGGAGAGTTAAGTCCTTAAAACGACGCCGTTTCAAGACGTCCGTTACCCACGGAGTTAACCAGTCGAAGGTCAAAACGGTCTTTTATAATAAGAAATTTTCACGGCGCAGTTACATAATAAAAGAGGTGTTTTCATCACTTCACAGCCACAAGACTATGAAATGATCACCATGAAACTATTCAATTAGTCTCTAATATTGTATGATACAATTAAGGGAATATCAACAAGAAAACAAGGTCTGAGTCGTTTGGTTTGTTTAATTTAGGAACTAGACTCTAACCTATGTTTAATCTAGGATTAATAAAAATATTTTGTAAGTTTTTGAAGTTTAAAATATTTAATAGAAATTCTTTTAATAGTATATATAATTTTATTTTATATTTATATATAACATAATAGATTTTGATCCATCCTTAAAATGAGATTTTTTTTAATATTTAGTTTTTTTCTATAAATAATATGTATTTTTAAATTTAAAAGTTAAACATATGTAAATATTTTTATTTTACATAAATATATTCAATAGTTTTAATATGTTATAAGAGAATATGATATTTTTAGTTTATTTTTGTTTTATTACTTTTTAAAAGTATATTTATAAAAGTTATAATTTGAACTGTACCATTAGTTTCATTTTTAAGGAGATGATAATATTATATTTAGTCTATTCTTTTTTCGTTTAAAATTTATATATTATAGTTATGTATCCAAAAAAAATAAAATATGATAATCAATCTATTAAACTTTTTGCTTAACTATTTTAATGTATTTATAATCAAAACCGATTATCAAGTTATTTATAATATGATAATGTTCTGATTTAATTTCCAATTATATAAATATTTTACTTATTTTAATAGAATAAATTGTAAAA
>KE153553.1:143529-154198 GCA_000411075.1 Sisymbrium irio | reverse complement strand
AGATTTTTGTAGATTAGTAATTAATTATATGATTAATTTAATAAAAACTATTTAATATTTTTTAGACCAAATTATGAGTGGTATGTTTTGTAATTATTCTAGTAATTTAAACATTTTTCTACAACAAATTTAAGAAGATTTATGGTGATGACACATCATCATAGCAAACTTGTTAATAACACATTAACATAAGGTTAATTTTTTAAATGTCTCTCAATTAATATATAGGGGATATCAAAATATCAATCAATTATTAAATATAAGTTTATGAGGGATTAATATTAATATAGTGGCATAAAATATAATTAGTCTAATAAGTTAAAACTTTGTTTGTATGTAATTTCAAAATCATTCTCCTCTTAATATATAAATAATGAAATTTTGGTTAATCACATATGAGAGTAAGATTTTTTATTCAAATATTTTCTGGATTAATAATATAGGAGATAGGAGATAATTTTGTTTGTCCATAAACTAAACAACATCGTAATACATTTCTTTTTCTTCCAAAAACCCTATATCGGCGATCTAGTCACATTTTATATAGCGTAATCTGTATTCAACTATTGCTATGAGTTATGTGTCACACATGTCCCTGGGCAGACACCTGTCCATAAGCATAGTAAAGCGCACAAATTATAAAATTAAACCACGTCGGATAGGAAATAGTATCTCTTATCAAACGAAAGCCCTAGTGATGTGGCAATTGTTATACTGTATTATTTTTACCTGCGCCAAATTAATTTGAAACAATTTATCTGTGGCTATATTGTTGTAAGATTCGAGGACATGTATGGAACAATGGTACTTGTTAAGCCATGGGAATTTGTTGAATTACAACATAATAAATTAATAATATTAAATCGTTTTTACAATTTGTTGTGGACTTTTTTTCTTTGGGATCGGCGTTGTAAGTATTCCTTTTGCTATTTTCTTCTTTGGCACGACTTAAATCATAATAAATCTTCGTTCCCCAATTTTCTTTTTGCTGAAGATTTTGACAGATTCTACTCTCTCTGTCTTCAAAACGATCTTGATTGATACGTGTTCGCTTTCTCTTGGTAAATTTCATAGATGTCTTCAAGCAGAAAAAACAAAAAAAAACTAATGTGTGATTGAGACGTTTTTTCAGTTTTTGGTAGAACATTAATTCAAAAGCAGCTCACCCAAATGTTAACATGAATATTTTTTAAATGGTTTTTATAAATTTTTGTTCTGTTGACTTTAAAAGTTTTGTATATTGTGGCCCAAATGGTTTATAAAATTATGAGAGGTTTTTCGTTTTGATTTTTTCGAAGTTTTTCATCTTTTTATTATGTTCTATATATGTTTTTTATTATTTTTTATACAATAATTTTTTTTTAACATTGGTTTTTGTAGATGCTGCTCCAGATTATCAGATAAATTTATTGAAGTTGTAGAGATTTTAGTGTGTCTAGGTATATATAATTGAGCAAAAACGGTATAAATCTTGGTAATTTGATTTTCGATTCTCTACTTAAAGGATTCCAAACCATTGTACCATAAACGTTAAAGTGTACAGTTTTCTTGAACTAAAAATACATTTCTTGATTTATTTTGGTAGGGTTCCGCAGATATTAAGACTAGAAAATGATATCAAGAAATAAATAATGCTTTGGAAACCAATAATAGAGACATATATGACACACAATTACACAAACCGATAAAATTACTCTAAAATAAGCGGGGTAAAAAGGACGGATTCATGTACATGTAACAGAAAAAAAAAGCATAATCATATTCCAAGAATTGTTTCACCAGCATTTTTTACATAAATTGTTTCTTTAATTTGTTGCAGAGTGAGGGACTGAGTGTATTGCTTGGTATATCCTATGTGGATAAAATGACCAACTTTTGAGCTTCTGTGTAGTTATAACTTCTCCATTTCTTTTTGGAAACAGAGAATATCTTTATTTGTCCCCTAAACAACATAGTATCCGATGAGACCATGGACATAATAAATTAAATGATCCATGAACATATTCATCTATATTCTATAATATTGTATGATACAGTTGAGAATATTAATTAGCATGGAAACTCTGAAAACTCAAGAAAATCCCATATATATATCACTAGCTATAGTCTCCATTTCTAACTATCAGATCATTAGTTTCCGGTAAATACTTCTTTATTTTTCTTTCCATTCTCTCTCTTTGCTCCTTTTATTATCAAATTTTTGCTATTACAAGGTTTTTCTTTGCTTTTGAGTAATCGTTTGTTCTTTATGCTTTGTTCTTATAAGTTTGACGTTTTCTTGTAAAATTGTAGGTTGTTTGTTAACACAATGGCAGGAGAAGATAGAGACAATAGAAACAAAAAGAGATTTACGGTATGTGTTTATGTGTCTTTTGTGTTTATGTTTTTATTTACAAAAATACTAATTTATAACTATGTTTTATTATTTAAACAGGCTCAAGAGAAAGGCAAAAATAAAATGTCTTCTAATGAAGATGAATCAGAGAAAGATGTTGATGGAGTAAGTATGAATTAGTATTTTCTCCAAAAAAATGAAAGAACTAGATTAGTATTTTTACAATTATATATATATATATTCTAATGTCGTTATTGTTTACGTAAATAAATGTAGCTTCCTAAGTTTTGCGATTGGAGAACACAAAACGGAGTAATCGGTCCTGTGTTAAATCAAAGACTTATGGGTACGTATTACTGTTTCTCTCTTATACTAAGCTACATTTTGACGCAAAAAAAAAAGTAAGCTATTTTTTTTTTCCAATCCCATGCGATATGCAAATTCTTACAAACAAAATCAATGTATAATCTTTGAAGAACAAAAAACTATATATATATCAAAATATTTATCGCGATATAGAGCCAACTCCATGCAAATAACAATAACAATAAAAATACTCCCAAATAATCAAAGTTATGTGCATTATAATCTACCTTTCTATGAACATTATCCTCTGTATTTACTTGATAATTATGATCAATAAAAAATCAGTTGAAAGAACAATAATCAGCTATGTCATTGGTAGCTAACCTTTTTTATTCACCGTATAAAAAGTTTAATTGAATTTGAAAACATTATTTTTACCCTCTTAGTAAATCTTTAGAACAACGATGATCTTATTTAAGTGTCTCCATTTAAAATACTAATCAACATCTACTTCTCTTTTTGTGTTTGTTTTATTCCTCTAAAAGCCATATGTTGGGCGATTGCTTTGGTAAGAGCCATGCAAGCTCTTTCAACATAAATTTGCCACATGCAAATCAAACCAAAGAATTATCAATCCAACATGTGGTGAATAATGTACCATACATAAACAATGATGGGATTAAGAACGTAAGAAGAGCTTTCACTTTTGTAAGCACTCAAGGAACATGCAGTTCCAGTCAGTGCTCGCCGAATACATATGACAATAGTGTCTCTCAAAAGTCTACTTGCAGGCATCGATCCAATGTAAGTAATCAATAAAATTTTATTAGTTTTAATCTTTAAATGTGTTTATAATAATTAAATAAAATTTTCTATGCAGATTCACTATGAAACCGTAGATGAGTTCAAATATCTCACAGACGTTAATGATGATGAACTTAAGGCAATCGTGGCACAGCAGCCGGTGGTTGGTATATTACGCAATGTTGATTTGGCTTTTGATGGCATTGGACCAGTAAGTATCATTAATAAACATCATTATACAATCTATTATTCTTATTATTATTATTATTATTGTGTTGCATATAAATAAACTATTTCAAATTTTGTAGAGAATTTACAGGTCACCGACTGGACCGGTTCATATTAATTTTCATCAGGTGCTGATTGTTGGGTATGGATATGATGCGAATGGTCAACCATACTGGATCATCCAGAATTCTTATGGTGAATCATGGGGCGATCGTGGCTTTGGATATGTCTATCGCCGAATCAAAAGAGGCAGTGGCTCAGAATTTTATGCGGCGGCCTACCCTAAGAAACGTGGTTACCCAAGAGAAAAGGATGGAGCATGATCACCAATCAAGAAGTTAAGAAAAGGTGAAAATTTAAAATATCCGAAGTCTAATAAAATAGCACTTCTCACGATGAGTAAAAACACAAAATGCATTTATCTTTTTTTTTTCTTACCATATTCTTCTAATTCAACCCATGTTTCTTTTGTTCATTTGTATTCTTTTACAGAGACCTTCACGACAAGGAGCTTCATTAAGAGATTCGATATTTTCTCTATTTTTTTTTAAATATTGTTTGCGTTCTTCTCACATGCTTTCCCAGACTCCTCTGTTTTGTCTTTTTTTTTCTTTTTTCTTTTGCAAAGTGGCATATATGCCACGCCTTAAAACTCAATTTCGCACTGTAATGCTACATCTTTGCATCGATATTAGTAACTCTATTTGTTCCTTTCACGTATTTTTTATGTGGTGGTTTTGCTCCCATGAGACATTCCTTAATTTATCAACAATTGTCAGCTTAAAAATACCACATAATTATCAGCATTAAATTGTATTTTCAAACGAGAATGATTAAATTTGGCCACTTCGGCAAAACCATTAAGCATTGTTATCAAGTACAGAGCATTGTCCCACGTACTTAAAACCATTTAAAACTGGTTGCTTCTATTTCTAGGTATTTCATCTAGATGTTATAACCAAACCCGGTATCTAAATGCTATATCAATATGATATTCGTTTCCAGTAACAGATTTTATTCATTGTTTGGACTTTTGCGTCTGGATACTATATATTTAGATGCAGTATTGTTCATTTGTTATATATAGATGCATTTCATAACAAATGACTAAAATAGACATTTTATGTTACAATTTGAATTTTTGATTGTCTTTACTAAATTAATTTTTATTGAAATGCAGTCTAAATTTCATTTTAAATATTTAGATAGACAAATTGATATCTGAAATAGACCTTGAGATTTATTGACTCATTGTTGCAATTCCTCTTACGCAGATTAACACTAAATAACAACAATACTATTTCCATAATTTAAACAGACGAGATGTTAGACCTCTCCATCTGTATGATGAAGAATCATACATTATCATAATTCTAAGGCATTTTTTAATCTTACGCACTGGTTTTTTAAAGTGAATGAAAGAACTATATTCTCTCAAATCTTTTTATAAATAAACGTGTAGCTAAAATAATTTAGGATTTCTGGAGCTGACGATAACTTACTAATAGAATAAAAATGGAATATATCTCATTAAGGATTTTGTTGGATATAAGTATGGGAAATAATGTAGTTTTTTATGGCATTTAAATGTAATTTGGTAACAGAATAATAAAATGAGGTTGGTTATTGATTTTTTAAATGGTTAGTGGTTTTGTTTTCAAAAATTAAGTTTTTAATTAAATATATGGAAAACGTGAATAATATTTTATTGAAGATAATTTGGTCATTTTAAAAAGAAAATTAACGAGAGAACTCTATTTAGGAAAATTCACTTGCAAAAAAAAAATAAACAGTAAAACCCGATGTAGGTTTGGATAATAACTAAATAAATATGTATTATTAAACATTTTTTTGGATATATATATGGGAGATACAGTAGTTTTTATAGCATATATAATATAATTTGGTAAAAAGAATAATAAATGGGAATTGAGCAAGGTTTCTGTAATAATTAGACCATCAATTTTTAAAATTGTTGGTTATATTTTTTTTTAATTAAGTATACTAGGTGATAATGCGTAGGAATTTATTATATATTTTTTTGAAATTTTTTTGTGTTTATTTATTAATTTTAAATTTAGTGGTATAGAAGAGTGAAATATATAAAAGAAAAAATATTTCAAATGATATAAAAAATTTCCAGAAATAATAACTCATATCTTTGAACTCAATCCTACATTATGCACACAATGATATTTGGAAAATCAAAAGGGTTTCTTTGTTGTCACTTAATTTTGCAGCTTTAGACATTTCATATTTGCTCCTTGTGTCCTTTTTGGCTTAGCCTCTTTTGCTCTAATGTGAGCTTAAAAATGAAGAGAAGACTATTACACTATGAAATACTTGAGAGCAAATAAACTATTATACATGTGTCAATTACCGATCTCGAAGGATATGTTGTTTGTGAATCTATCTTGTTTTATTTGGCATCTACATGTTGTCCATCCTTTGCTGAGAGTGTTAATACAAATTTATTTATTTGCATTTTGTTTCAGCCGAAATACGTTCTAGTCATAAATTAGAAGACAAAATCTAGAAAAGGGAACACGACTGTAGTAACAGAGCCACGAGTTTGAGTAATACTTATCTGAGAAAAGGATTTACTTTCTTTTCTTGAGGTTGAGATACAACGCAAAAATGTGAGTGAACATTTCATGATAAGTACAGAAGTTGGAGACTACGGGACAATAAATTGTGTTCCTTCGATTCAAATTTCTATTGTATAAAGTTTGAAATGGTGGTAATTCATGAAGTCATATATGATACAACGTCTTAATTTGTTTAAAAAACTCAGCTAAGTTATTTATGCTATTTTACATATTGCTCTTGTTGAAATACTTGCATCTCAACAAACAAAATTGACTATAAGCTGTAGCGTAATACTATGCCATTCTTTACACATCTGTAGATCAAGTCTTGACTATTGGGAAGTTAAGTCCAGTCATCTTCAGATGCTTTCCAGTACTCTCTTGTAGTGTCTTAATACCAAAACTACTCTTTAAAGTGAAAATACCACGCTAAATAAGAGGTCATGCTATGTTGTGCTTATTATATTTTCAAGTGTGGGTCAATAACTAACAGAAAACATAATTGATGGTTTTACATAAACATAAGGTGATGCTCAAAAAGGCAGAGAGAGGAATTAAGCAATGAGATGAATACATGAATGAACTCTTTTGAGTTCAGGTATATCAAACAGTTTCGACGTGCAGTCATATCCACAAGCAAGCAGCCAAAATTGTTGCCTTGACTCTTTCACATCTTTAACCCGAGAAATTGTAATGAAGAAAAGCATGTACCTTTTTCTTACCGCTTCTCCGCACATTCCACATTACTCAGCACCATCTAGCCCTGCTAAAGCACGGAAATGAACTTTAAAACAACTCTAATGAACAAATGAATGAGGCAAACTATACTGGGAAGAGATATAACCAAAGATTGGTAGCTAGAAAGAAGCCCTAAGCNTATCAAACAGTTTCGACGTGCAGTCATATCCACAAGCAAGCAGCCAAAATTGTTGCCTTGACTCTTTCACATCTTTAACCCGAGAAATTGTAATGAAGAAAAGCATGTACCTTTTTCTTACCGCTTCTCCGCACATTCCACATTACTCAGCACCATCTAGCCCTGCTAAAGCACGGAAATGAACTTTAAAACAACTCTAATGAACAAATGAATGAGGCAAACTATACTGGGAAGAGATATAACCAAAGATTGGTAGCTAGAAAGAAGCCCTAAGCCTATCAAACAGAGTATTTTGAGTAATCAGAAGTTCCAGTTGGAGATATAACAAAGGGTTTCTAAATCAAATCTTAGCCCTGGTTTTGTTTTGGAACGTTGGAAGCCAAGATTAAAGTTTTCCTTGGTTTCGAAGAATCGAATCCGTAAGTTCTTGTATACTGCTGCTCTAATGATAAAGACAAGTTTAATATATTACAACATGATATGTAAGTATCTTTAAGCCTAGACTAACAAAAACAATGAGTGAAGTATCACGCACCTTCTATTAAAGTCAGAAGACGATGTAGGCCACAAAACAGGTTTTTTCCTGCCGTATGCACAATAATTAATTATGTAAAAAATGTGGAGTATGAGAAAGCTATGAAAAAGCACAAAACAAAGATGTATTAAAAATGAGATCATCTAAATACGTTTATTTACCAAGGACGACAAGATTTAGTCAAACCGTGAAACAAAAAAGAGCTGCTGATCCAAGAACTAAAAATATAATAACTAAATATGAAAATTAATAACTTGGAATCAATGTCTTCCAAACAACAGCTGTGAGATATTCAGACTTCGTCTTTTGCTTTAACATAAAGCCTTTGTTTAGGCCACCAGTGTTTCTTCCTGATTGCAAACATTCTACGGTATGAAGCGTAAACAATTTGATAATCAGAATCTAGATCCATGTTCTTCGTTTCACCTCAAATCAGAGAACGGAGCATAAACCTTAAAATCTCAAAATAAGAAAGCACAAGCAAATAATTATCACAAAGCTCGACTTCGGATGATTCTCTGCCTCTTGCTCTTTCTCTGCAACATCGTCCGCGGAATCGTATAAACCAGAGTCGAAATCATCAAAATACAGAGACCTCGAGAAACTCTGGAGAAATAAATTGACAGGGTACAACCATCGAAACTAAAATACAGACATTGAAGCTGAACAGTCAGATATTAGTTTACATATTTGGTGTTTTTAATTTAAAAAAAAAAAAAAAAACAGATGTCACAATTATGTGTGCTGATATATTGGAGAGTTATTCAACTTTAAAGTATAGATTAAAAACGTGAAGAATATTTTATTCAAATCATTTGGATATTTTAGAATGAAATTAATGAGACTCCCTTCATTCACCTATAATCACTTGCCAAATTATATGACAGATATATAAAAGTAGTTTTTCATTAAGGATAATACAAACAACCACTCTAACTATTGCCATGAGTTCAGAACCAAAAAAAAACTTTAATTTGTAAATAATACTAGTAGATAAATATTTGAAAAAGTGGCAGAAGATATACTTTTTTTTACGAAGGGGCCTGGGCCGCAAGGCCCGCAACACATGGGCGGGATCGACTTACATTACCTCTTGCAAGACCATATCGGACCGAATTTGGATCGTTTCTAGCCGATGCCTAGATTACAATTGCATTCTTTAAAAATGTTTCTCAATGTCAGACGTTTCTCAATCCGTTGTTTTATGACACTGTTGAAAAGTGTTATGTAATATTAGACGTCTAGTATTGCCATGAAAAAACGACAAGACATTAATCACTATGAACAGTTCTAGTTAGGTAACGGAAAAGAGATAGAGTGATAAATAGTTAAGCGTCTTGGGTTTCACGGTGAGGATTCTGGCACGAGACATACTCAACTTGAGCAAGTTGGCGACGAGACAGACACTTGAGAAGGAATCCGAGTGAAGACAACGTCGGGTATGGACCCAGATCCTGGACCCGTTACAGTGAACACTATGGTGGGTACTTCTGTAAACGAGAAACGACCCTGTTAGGCTAATAACTTGAAACAAAGTACTATGATATCACCTAGGAGTACTATGTTATCTCCTTTAGCCAAAATATTACAAGAAATAGTAAGGATCTACCTGGGCAATCATCATTC
This sequence comes from Sisymbrium irio, assembly GCA_000411075.1. Taxonomy (NCBI): domain Eukaryota; kingdom Viridiplantae; phylum Streptophyta; class Magnoliopsida; order Brassicales; family Brassicaceae; genus Sisymbrium; species Sisymbrium irio. The sequence goes on along the minus strand of KE153553.1, from coordinate 144,899 downwards.
AATGGAGGAGGAGGATCCACCTGAACGGCAGCAATCTCTGCATCATAACCACAAAAACACACTAGTTTACATCCAAACACATCAAGCAAAAGCCAAATTTAGGCCGCAATACATTCAAGTTTATCACAATAATCAGCATATGAACCTGATCCTAGCAAAACACATTGAATATACTATATATATATCAAGGAAACCACAAGCAAATGTCAAACACTCTTAAACTTAATAACCATCGCTGAGAAATCAAAAAGCCTCAACCTCAAATATATAAACGTTTCTTGGTGGAAAAGAAAATTACCTTCATCCGTTGGTTTAAGCCTGAAGATATGAATCTCACAAAAGGTGGCTCCACACAGGTGAAACTTTGATTGATAAAGTTTTGGCTCGGGACTGGGTGAAGCCAAATCCAAAGCCCAGAATGTAATATAGTAAATCACACCAGCACACGACATAAAACTTGCCGAAACATGATCGAGGAAAGCAAGCCTAGTTCCCTGAATAAATTGTAATTAAGTAAGGAGAAAGTATTTAAGCAGTAAATTGTAAGCATTATCGAACACTGACCCTCTCAGCATTGTGTTTGACTATCGCACGGCAAGCCGCATCACGAATTAGTTCATCATTGGTCTTTACACCGAAACGTATGGCTCAAGGATAGGAACAGTATCGAACCAATAATCCAGCTTATCCCAATCAATCACGAAACCCTAACCACACAAATCCAACAGACAAGAGAATTAGACAGTACGCAATTGGTTTTCAATGCAAACAATTTGACTGGAATTTTCAGGGAAAATCAAGAACATACGTCGCTCTTGTGAAATTGGTAGTAGTACAAGATGTACTGTCGTATGCATTCATCGTCGTTAGAGTTGAAAGGCAGGAGATCTGGGCGTGTAAAGGAGGATTTCGATTCTCCCGATGCTTTGTCTAGCCTTCGCTTCCTCGGAGGGCACATGTACTCCGTCACTGTAGAAGTGGCCATGATGGGAACCCTAGTTTGTAGCTTCTCGGCCAGGACACAAGGGATTGTTTTGTCTGAAGAAAGAGCAGCCAAGACAAAAGGAGACAACTTGGTTTGGTTTCTGGATCCTTGTTTTTTTTTTTAATATTTTTTTTTGTCTTCTGGTGTTATTATTAAACATTCAAACCATATTACAAGGCCCAAAAAAGAGTGTATAAAGCCTAAAAGAGGGAGTTCAAGCCGGTGATCTAAACGATACAACCCCAAAGTCAATAGCCAACGGTATAAAGGATACAACCTCGGAAGATTAAGCAAAACAACAAAACACAACATCTGCGGACAAGATTAAGACGCTAAATCGATAAAGAAGATGTCCTAAAACATTAATAAGACTAAGGACTAGAAA
>KE153553.1:115384-125902 GCA_000411075.1 Sisymbrium irio | reverse complement strand
ACCTCACTGAGTGACTCCCCAGTTGCTCACTCCCTCCTTTTTATATTTCAGGTGAGCTTGACGAGTAGATGAACCTAACGATTGATCGAGTGGCTTTTGAGATATTTTACGATTTTTCGTATTTTGTTTTAAAAACTTATTGTATGATTTTATTTCGGTTATTGGGATTGTAGAATTATTGGTAATTTAATAAAGTGAAGTATTGATGAGTTATTTGAGAGAGAAGTTAGATGATGTGGCACGCCGTTCACGAGAGTGGATGAGACGGGTGTTACAGAGACATTAAACATGATAAAGAAAGAAACTCAGGCCTGAGACAAGAAAGAGATCTCAATAAGTTAATTCATGTGTGGAATAAAATGGAACCATAAAAGCAAATTGACGTCGATAATAAATTTGCATGCAATATAGCAGTTGAAATGATGAACGAGAAAGAGGATCATGAAAGAAAGTCTATTGGAAAAGTGTACTTAAAAAATGATTAATTTGGAAAGAAGTAATAGACCCAACAAGAAATGAAAATCTCTAAGAACAACAAAAGTATGTGGATCAGTAGTCCACACGACTAAAAGTGATAAACGAGTGATATATGAATAAGTCTTAATCCTGAAGTGGTATGAATATAAGATTAATTCTAAAGAGACATAGTCTCAAGTAGTGGATGCAACAACTTTTAAGTTCCTTGATAGTTTGGCAATTGTAAACGGACTTGACTTATACAACCCACTGTATTATGATAATTATATGAAATTTTGTTATAGATATCCCAGAAGGATACAATCCAAAAATATTGATGATATTAAAATTTTCCCGGGAACTCGAAGGTATTTGATCTGATTAAGAAATTTTTTTTTCATGAAATATAATAAAAAATGAACATAATAAGATGAGTAAATATACTAATGTGTATTTATCAACGGATTATGGATCATTATAATCTTTAATCATCATAAAAACTCTTGCAGAATTATCAGAAATAATTTGATGAACATAATATGTGATCCTATATTTGAACATATTTGTCAATGCTCTTAAAGAGTTACTGAAACTCGTAGTTTTGAAGAATATATTCTCGGAAATACAATATTGTCTTATTTATTATAAATTGAATATTAAGAAAATAGATGAGTATCCTATAGGATTTACATAAAACAATGCTCATATATGTTTGGTATTAAAGTACTATATTTAAAAGGTTATTTAAACATGTTACTAATATTTTTACGGCTAAAAGATGTGATTTTGTATGATAAGAAAGAAAGTCATAATAGTAATTTTGATCAGAAGAACATGAATAATATATATTACAATAAAATGTTATAAGACAATATGTAAAGAGAATTGGTTTGAAGTCCAAACCAACCAAGAAAATATTGTCTATGTTAAAAAGGTAATATGAACTTGAAGTTCAATGACCTTAAATATTATATTAAAATATACCAAGTATTCTTGAAGGTTATGACAAATTATCAAAACATGATATATATGTGATTTTGAATGCATATCCTAAAGATGATATTTTTAGGAGGAGAAATATGATCATGTACATGGATGTACTCTTTTTCCTTTTCATGGTTTTATCTCACTGGGTTTTTCTTTGAAAATGTTTTAACGAGGCAATAAAGAACATGTAAAATATAGACTTCTAAAAGGAAATGACATATTACAAAGAATGAAAGTATATCATTTCTTCATATTCTTCTCCATGTATTAACGAGATCAAGAAAATTCAAGAGAATGATCAAGATAAATGACCAACAAGACCGAAACACTGGAGAAAAATGGTAATGCTGGTATTCTACATATTAATTCAAGTGAAGATTTGATAGACACATTTACCAAGATACTTCCAATTATTAATTTCAAGAAGTTAGTTCACCGTATTAGATTGCGCCATTTCAAAAAATCTCGACGTATGTACTAATGAGGGGAAATAATTGTAAGTTCTATTCTTTTTTCCTTAACCATGATTTTTCTTAATGGGTTTTCTTGGTAATGTTTTTAATGAGACATGTTATACGCACTACTAAATATTTTATTATAATGGACATATAAAGATGAGTATTATATATAATAAATGTCTATGTATAAATCTCATTATATTAGCCAATTAGGTTTAGTCTTTGTGACTTTACCACATATATTTTCTATATAAATAAACATTTTTTATTGGAATAAACAAACAAATTTTTCTCTTCTCCTCTTTTTATTACAACACATATAGGTTTCTGTTTTTTTGGTTAACTTGCTTTCATCGAGGAGCGAAGGGTAGAAATAAAATAAAAAAGGCATCGGAAGTTGGAATAGTTCACGTCAAAACCCTATTAAACAATCGAACCACCAAAGGGAAAAAAAGACCCCCTCAAAGTTTCTGCGTTTATGCAATTGTACCTCGTATTTAGTTTATGAAATTTAAAGAAAGACCTCCCAACTATCATCTGGTTCAATTGTGAACCCATCAACTATATTGTAATCAACTAAAGAGTATATTAACCTTTTTTTTGTCTCTATTTTATAGATTTAATTTTAGAAAAACAACTTTTTATATAATCTAAATCATTAACAACAAAAGTTGATGATTACTTTAAATTAATTTATGATACATGTTAAATGCATTCTGATTTCTATAATAAGATGGTTTGGTAATAAACCTCTCATATTCAAAAGATCCAAAAAAAATTGTATGCAACAGTTTCCTTGACTCTCCAATCCGTTTTTCTCTAAATGCAACCATTTTAATTCATTTTTCTCCAATTCGGTAACAACTTCAACACCATTTCGACTGGAAACAAAAAGGGGTTATGGGCAAAGAGAGGACCCAGAATTTTTTTTGTATGTGGCACAAATAGTTTTAAAAGTTTTAAATATTTTAAAATTAATAAGTAATAATTTTATAATATATTTTAAATTTTGAGGTTAATAAATATTTCCTTTGTTTTTATGTATAAGAGCTTTTGCCTATAAGCACAAGAATGAAGAAAAGATTAAACACTATCTAAACCTAATCTAAACATTAAATATTATTGTTTAAAAAGAAAATTGGCTGATTAAGACATTAATTACACTCACGTAACTCTTTTCTGCTAACAGTTGAGTTATCACTTTCCACTTTTTTTAAAAAAATATTCACAGTTTTCATCGAACCATGTGAAAGGCTCTAATAAAACAAGAAAAAAAACCCCTTATATATAAAACCAGAAGAACTATATTAAAACAAAACTTTACAATATATACAAATATAAGATGATATTTAAAATAAATTATATAGATTCTGATAAAATAAATATATATATTATTAGATTCTGAAATAATTATCTTTATATATTGAAACCAAATCATATAATATACTAGACTGATTAAATTATTTACAATTATTAACGTATATATAGATTCTATAATATACTTTAATATCTTTAAATTAATGAGTGTTAATTAATCTGATAAATATAAATAAGATTAAAATATAATTTCAAAAAAAAATATAACATAACAATTAATATATTATTATATAGTGTGACAAGTGATAATATATTATGTCGAAATATATTTATTTATTATATAGATAAACTTTTATTTATGTGAACTGTTCATACGCTTATGACCTGTCTAAATTTTATGTTACGACCTATTAAAAAGCTATTGAACTGCTTGTATCTATTTTTGCTCTATCCTTTTAAAAGTTTTATATATTTTTTGACCCATGGTATTTACAATTATCAGAAGTTTTAATTTTTTTTTTTGAAATTTTCTTACTTTTTGTTATTTTCTATGTCTTTAATCATTTTATTTTATAATTATTTTTGAGTATTACTCTTTGTAGATATTATTTTCTTATGGAAAAATGGGTGAAATAACCCAGAAAAATTACATTTAAAAACAAACCAATTGTACATTCTCTCTTCCCCACTCTCCCTATCTCTCTTCACTCTCTCTCTAATTTTTAAATTTTGATTTTTTGTTATTTCACAAAATCCTAATTTCTTATTATGAGATGTTTATTAAAGTTATAGAAATTTTATTTCAATACACTAAAATTGTAGATATTTTCAGTGGGTCTACTAGATACATATATATATATACAGCAAAAATTTATACATATATAGTTGTATAAATAATAAATCTATTTTGGTAATTTTAATTATTATATTCTCAACTGAAATGTTTCAACCCACTGTATCATAAATTTCAAAGTGAGCAGTTCTCTTAAACTAAAACCGTCATTTTTTTGTTTTATTTTGGCATTTTTTACGTAGAAAGAGTATACAAATACCTTCAAACCTAAATTCATAAAAAAGTATTAGATCTAAATAGGTTTTTGAAAAAAAAAATTATATCCAAATAAATTTGGATTCTTAGGATTGGGTTGATTCGATTATCCACTCTTAAATACGTAATTATTTTTGTAAAAATTTTGGTTTTTACAAAATTTTCAGATTCCTAATGGTTTTTAGTAGTTTATTTCACTGCTATTTATTTAAAAATTATTTTTTTGTAAATATCTTTTGTTCATCTTTCTCTTTTTTCTGATTTTCTTTCTTTTTTCAATTTTTTTGTTATCTTTACAGACGAACACCTATATTCAATAGTACTTGAAGCGCTTTCACTAGCGCCACCACCCAAACATTTGATACATATATAAAAATTATGAACAAGAAAAAAATATCAAATTACAATGCAAAATAGAATAAATAATAAATACTATGTATAAAACTAATTTCAATGGCCAGTGATACCCATCAGATTCTTAATTTTTTAATTTACAGTTGTGATGTTTTTTGTTTTAGTTATATTAGATGAAATACAAAATTAGAATATTTGATCACACAGAACAAAGAAAGAAACAAATGAAAACTTTTATTTTTTCTTCCTCTCCTACAGCGAGACAAGTTAACGAGACACCTACAAAAAATGAAAGAAACGACATACACTAAAACAATATTCCAAAATTCCTTTAAAACCATTTCCAGTTTTGAAATCTAGCAAAAAAAGAAATATAATAAAATGTTTTTTCAAACAAAAGATTAAGCATACTACAAAAATTAATTTTAGAATGTTTACAAAACTCTATTTCTCACATACATTGATAAAATTGATTTAGCACTGAGAAAACATTGTTTAATAGGCTTTTAACTATTTAAGTAGAGACCAAACAGTTTTTCTCTTTCTCTATGCGATTGTTGAGGCGATAACATGCCTATCTTTTCACCGCTTAACTTCGGTGAAATTATCCTTTCGTCATCGGCGATCAAATTCCTTTCCGGCTAATCGGATATTCATCTAATAAAATCATGGATAAAGATTTGTGGATTGCCTTATAAAATCTTAATCTGGGAGCAGAAAGAGCTCCGCTCAAATTGTAGGCAAAGAAGAAACGTGAAGACAATAACCGTCTCAGCTTGGTTGTCAAAGCTCTTAACCCACCTCATCAGAATCAAGCAGGTGTCAGAACGATGATGCCTAGAGCTTGGAGACGTGAAGGAAGAATCACAAGCAAGATAGATGAAGATGAAACAGTTCAATTCTTCTTTCATCAGGAGCACCAACTGCTTAGAGTGCTTAGAGTCCTATACAATGGTCCTTGGAGTTATAGAGATTGGATGGTAATCACTGATAGGTGGACAAGAAGATGCTACCCTAATTATCTCTCCACCATCACCTTTTGGGTTCAAATTCACAACATCCCAGACGATTCTAGAGCAGACAGAACAATACGTGAAATAAGAGATGTTTTGGAATTTATTGATGAAGTTCTAATTGTTCAACCAAACAGAGATCAAGAAGGAGAGGCTTGGATCCGAGTCATCGTGAATGCCTACGGTATTCTGATATTTTCCCGTTACATACATTTTGAAAGAGAACAACGTACTCTCATCAGATTCACGTATGAAAAACTGCAAAGATTCTGCTCTACATGTGGAAGTCTTACACATGGAACTGAATCATGTGATTACCAACCTCAGCTCCCGGAGCATGATGATCAGCCTCCAAATCCACCACCAGACAATAATCATCCTTCTCCACCAAAACTCCATGCATCAACACCTAACGATGTAGGGAGACAATGTAGACTCCAAAAACAATATGATGGACTTTTCAGGCAACCTTATTATCTCGGGCTCATTAGGTGACTTTCTTATGGCACCTCCTACAGAACATCCTGCTCAGTTTGACCAACCAAATACTATCTGGGAGACAGGGGAACCATCAAAAATAGTACATGTTCGGGGATTATAGAGAAAGGTAGAGTCTCTGGCAACAGAAGATGAAACTTCAACTATAAAACAAAAGAGCAAAGGTTCATTTGCAGATAAAGATAAGGGCAAGGTGGTGCCCGAGAAGCCACCAAAGTCACCATGAAAATCCTGCACTGGAATTGCCAAGGGCTGAGGAACTCCTTGAAAATTCACTACCTCAAGGATATCAATTGTAAGTATAAGGTTGATATCCTGTTTCTCATAAAAACAAAAACAAAATACAAAACCTCAGCAAGGAGCTCTACTTCACCCATCATTTTCTGATCCCTCCGGATGGATTAAGTGGAGGATTAGCAATCTTTAAGAATGATACAGTGCAGTGTAATTTTGTCTTGACTCCAACATTACATTATACAGATATTTGAATATTGGAAGGCGCAACAACTTTTTTCTTAACCTATGTCTATGGGAATACAACAAGAGCACCACAACAACAACTTTGGCTAAAGATGACTAGTCTTGTTCAGGCTGGACTCTACCAACGATTACCAAGAATGGTGATAAGAGACTTTAATGAAGTAAATGATAAATCCGAGAGACTAGGAGGATCATATAAATCAGAATGGTACTTTGCTAACTTTAAACTAATGCTCAATGTCTCAGGACTTCATGAAGTTAAAACTTATAGAGGTATATATACATGGTTTGGTGATCGTAAGAAAGGGCAAGTCAAATCAAAGCTTGATAGAGAAGTAGCCACAGCAGAATGGCTAGATCACTACCCTAAGGCTCGGGCGCAGCTGCTGAATTGGACATGATCAGATCACAGACCTCTTCTGCTAAAACTGATAACCGTAAATGGGGAGGAGCTTCACAGTTCAAATATAACAACAGATGGAGACATCTTACGGAGATAAAGAAACTCATAAAAGAAACCTGGGGAAATAACTGAAAGCATCTACCTCCACAAGACTTTAATAAAGCATTAAAAAGATGCAGAAGAAGCCTCTCACAATGGAAGTTGAAGAACAATTACAATACTCATAAAAGTATCCATGAACTCCAAGAAGATCTGCAAAAAGTGTATGATACCTATCATGTTTACGCTAATCTTATCCCGCAGCTCCAATCCAAAAGCCATCCTAGAGCTTATCCAACCAAAAGTAAATCCGGCTATCAATACCAAAATTACAGAGCCAGTCACTGAGGAGGAAATCTATAGAGCTCTGAATGCAATGAATGTGGATAAAACGCCCGGAGCAGATGGATTCAATGCAGGCTTCTAAAAATATCATTGGGTAGACATCAAAACAGGTGTGATAATTTATGTCAAGCTTTTCTTTAAACAAGATTACTTAGACTCTGACATAAATTACACCCAAATCTGCCTTATACCTAAAATAAAAGCCCCTACCCAAGTTAAAGACTTTAGGCCTATTAGCCACTGTAAGGTTGCCTATAAGCTCATTGTGAAAATCTTGGCGGATATATTAAAACCATGGCTGCATCTGCTGATATCTGAATATCAATCAGCATTTATCCCAGGACGTCTCATCATAGATAATATTATCATCACTCATAAGCTTATCCATCCTCTTAGAACCCCTTAGATGGCTATAAAACTTGATGTAACTAAAGTGTTTGATAATGTGGAATGGGGTTTCATTAATGAAATGTATGTAAAACTTGGTTTTGCAGAGACATTGCACAAAAGGGTGATGAATTACGTCTCCACTGTATCATATTCGATCTTTCTTAATGGAGCGCCAACAGAAAAAAAGTTATCGGAAAAAAGAAATTCGGCAAGGTGATCCATTATCTCTTTATCTATATCTGATATGTACAAAAGGACTCTTAACTTTATTAATAAATGCTGTAAATCACAATATGATACACATTTTTAAAGTTAGTAAAGGTGGTTCAGCGATATCTCACATGTTCTTTACAGATGACTCTCTGCTCTTTTGCCAAGCCACGAAAGCTGAATGCAACCGTCTTCTCCAACTACTTCAAGTGTATGGGGAAGCATCTGACCAATACATCAACTTCTAGAAATCAGCTATTGTATTTGGTAAATTTATACCCCTTGAAGCTCAGAAGAAAATTACAAACTTAATGGGTATAAGTATAACTAAAGTGGGAAGCTTTGGAAAATATTTGGGACTGCCGGAATCGATAGGGAGAAATAAATATGATACAATATCTCGGTAAGTTATTCTTGTATTTGTCACTACTGGGGTATTTGTTTGAGAACTTATTTTTTGTTTTTGTTTGTGTTCTGTGGCATATATCACATTTCAGGTTCTATGGGGTATTTTATGCTTGTGAACCTTACCCAAACGTTGATTCAAATCATGTTACGTATTTTCTTGGTCTTACTCAAGTTGGAAACCATAGTTCCCGTAACACAAGCTTTGTATCTTTTTATTTGTGTCTCTAGATTTTGGTTTCTTTATGCTTGGTCGCTTGCATATTTCTGGCTACACTGCCAAGCATGTTGCATAAACCAAAGCAATATCCCAAAATTTCCAGAATCTCCATTTTCAGTTTTTGAAAAAATATAAACCAAAGCAATATCCCAAAATTTCTAGAATCTCAATTTTCAGTTTTGAAAAAATATCAACAAAGAGATTAGGTACCTTGGTAAAACCAATGCACCACTTCGCCTATAATACCCGGATGATCTCTCCAATCCCACGATTCAGGCTAAAAACTAGGGTAGACGTTGAGAGAAAGAGAGAAAAGTGAAAGAAAGAGAGATAAAAAGAGAAAAGAGGGATAAATAGAAGAAAGAGAGAGAAATGAAAAATTTTATATATAGTAAAAGACTATCTCAACAACAAAATTTTATTAATATTTTTTTAAAAAGTGCGTGGAGAAGCATATGAGATTAATTTAAAGTTTATGTGTAATTTTTGTACATAAATGGATTTCAGTTCTATAGTTTTTTTGTTAATTATGACCGTTTTCTCTTTCTCCTAATGACCACTTTAAAGTTCGGATGACTGTTATTATATTTTGAAGATCCATTTTATTAACATTACGTAGTTGAATTTGAAAATTAAATGAATTGGAAGATATGTAAGTTTTTTGATTAAATCATATTTATATAATGCTATGATATTTTAAAAAGGTTAGCTTATCATGTTTGTGTTATACTATATTTGATACATAGACATAAAATATTTGAAATTTAGTTGCTTGGAGAAGCAACTTTTAAGCCCAAATGGCTGTTATTATATTTGATGATCAATTTTATTAACATTACTAAGTCGAATTTGAAACTTAAAATGAATTGGAAGATAGGTAAGTTTTTTTTTATTAAAGCATACTGATATAATGATATGATATTTTTAATAGGTTAGCTCATCATGTTTTTGTAATACTATATTTGATACATAAATATAAAACATTTAAAATTTAGTTGCCAAATGAACAACAATCCATGAACTTAAAACTTAAATATTACTTATTATTTATGTACATCATCACAAAAAAAAAGATTAGTATCATCTACTTTCAATCAAGAATAAAATTCCCTATAAATATAAATATCTTGGTGTTTGGTTGATAAAAAAGTAAAGACATAAAAAAAATATTTTAGACATCATTGATCTCCATTATGAAGAACAAAGTTGGTGATCTTGATAAAAATGGTCAAAATTTGATAAAAAAAATCGTCTATGTTTTGTATAAAGAACATAAGAAAAGAACTGTGTGTGCTACCAATGAAGTAAAATGATTAAAAGATGAAGTTAGGTTTTTTTAAATCATTTATAAATTCCTATTTTTATTACGGTCTTTGCGATAGGTTTCCTATAATCCCACTAAGCAATATTTATTGTTTTGATTCGATATGGCTTATGTGAAAAATAAGATATACGATGGCCTTATTGTTTGCAGATTTTAAAATAGATTTTGTTTTTTTATTTCCAATATACCATTTCCTTTTATTAATCATTCAAATTTCTGGATAAATTAATTTTTGAAAATCAGAAATTTTTTACAGAATTAAACCGATTCGGCCGTGGGGTTGGAATTTCGTAAAGATTTTATTGTTATTTTTCTAATGGTGGAAACATAGTGGGGACTCATGTTTTCTGATCATCCATTCTCGAGAACGGCGTGCCACATCATCTAACTTCTCTCTCAAATAACTCATTAATACTTCACTTTATTAAATTACCAATAATTCTACAATCCCAATAACCGAATTAAAATTATACAACAAGTTTTTAAAACAAAATACGAAAAATCGTAAAATATCCCAAAAGCCACTCGATCAATCCGTAGGTCCATCTACTCGTCAAGCTCACCTGAAATA
>KE153553.1:84133-99550 GCA_000411075.1 Sisymbrium irio | reverse complement strand
CTTATTAGATGAATTCTCATCAATAGTTTTACAACTTTCAATCTTGTACTCTAAAAATTGATAGGTTGATTTCGCACTTTAGAAAAAGTTTGGAAAGAAAAGTAGACGGAACGACACCTGTGAACTCGGATAGCATTTCCTGTGCTTATCTTGTATGAGGTATACCGAAGATCTGAGTAAAAGTAGGTAAGAGAAGGGGATAATTTTACTTCCAAATAATGGACTTATATATTTGGGCCTTCGGTAAGGCCCAAAAAACCCAAAAGACCTCTCGACCGAATGAAGGCCCAAATAACCCAAAACACCTCTCGTTACCTTAGTGGTTGCCTTTCTTTCTCCATCGAATCAACCGTCTCTCTCTCCCTCTCAGTAACGTAGCACACTAATGGCGCCCAGAATTTTACTTTGCGGAGATCCTCTCGGACGTCTCAATCAGCTCTTCAAGAGAGTCCAATCGGTCTCTCTCATCTCTCTCTTTCTCTATCTCATTCTGATTAAGTCTATTCCTTTTAAGAGTTTTAACCGAATCCCCAATCATAATTGTAGGTTAGCAAATCGGCAGGCCCATTTGACGCTCTTATCTGCGTCGGTCAGTTTTTTCCCGATTCACCGGAGCTTCTAGATGAGTTTTTGGATTACGTCGAAGGCCGAGCTCAGGTCCCGATTCCTACTTACTTCACCGGAGACTACGGCGTCGCAAGCCCCAAAATCCTCTCAGCTACCTCGAAGAAATCTCAAAATCAAGGGTTTAAGATGGACGGACTCGAGGTTTCCCACAATTTGTTTTGGTTAAGAGGAAGTGGCAAGTTCACTCTTCATGGTATATAATATGATTTGCTTTTTTTTTTTTTTTTGAAGCAAATCTTTGTCTGTTTGTTAATATGATTTGCTTTTGTTATGTTTAGGTTTGTCTGTTGCTTACTTATCTGGTAGACAATCATCTGATGGCCAATTTGGGAAATATAGTCAAGATGATGTTGATGCTCTTCGTGCACTTGCTGATGAATCTGGAGTGGTTGACTTATTCTTATCATATCCTTTTTATTGTGTTTTAGATCATATTGGAACTGTGGATATATGGATTCTTTGTGTTTTTTTTAGTATTTGTCGTCCTTAATTAGTGTGTGTTTACTAATGAATGGCCTGCTGGAGTTACGAACAGAGCTGTGGAGTCTAATATTCCTGCAGATGTCTCTGATTCATCTTGTAGTGACTCCACTGTTTCTGAATTGGTAAAGGAAGTTAAACCTCGGTAAGTGTTATTCTTGTATTGTCGTTACTGGGAGTTTGATAAGTTGAGAATTTATTTGTTGTTTCTGTTTGTGTTTTCTGGCAGATATCACGTTGCAGGTTCTATGGGGGTATTTTATGCCCGTGAACCTTACCTAAACGTTGATTCTACTCACGTAACGCGTTTTCTTGGTCTTGCTCAAGTTGGAAACAAAAACAAACAGGTATGCATGGTTCCTCCTAGATAGATGTATTTTGAATGTCTATGCAAGAATCGTTCTTCTATGCGTTTTCTGCGGGGGTTTTTCGTGACTCCGTTTTTTCCTCTATGCAGAAGTTTCTTCATGCGCTTTCTCCTACACCTACATCTACCATGTCACCAGCAGAGCTTAGTGCAAAGCCTCCAAACACTACACTATGTCCTTATACTTTACGAGAAGGAGCTGCTGAATCGAAGAAGAGGTCAATCGACACCGACTCTGATTCACAGTATTGGAGGTACGATGTCTCTAAGCGGCAAAAGAATGGTTCTGAAGGGGAAAAGCTCTGTTTCAAATTTGTATGCTCAGGTTCCTGTCCTCGTGGGGAAGGTTGCCATTTCCAACACAACGCTGAGGCGAGAGAACAGTGTCGTAGAGGTGTTTGTCTTGATCTTATCATCAAAGGCAAGTGTGAAAAGGGCCCAGAGTGCAACTACAAGCATGAGTTTCAAGATTTGAGTGTACAAAGGAAGCCCAGATCTGAAAATGCTAACAGGTATTTGCTTATTTAGCTTCTGAACTCTTTTCTTGCAAAAATAGATGCTATTTTGACAACGACCTGAGAAAGTAATTGTTTTTTCAAATTTGCTTCTCTCAGGTCTAAAGAATGCTGGTTTTGTCTATCAAGCCCGAGTGTGGAGTCACATTTGATCGTCAGTGTTGGGGAAAGTTTTTATTGTGCTCTACCCAAAGGTTCACTAGTCGACGACCACATATTGATAATCCCAATCGAACATCTGCCCAATACTCTGGTTTTGTCCCCTGAGGGTGAATCAGAGCTCAGTAGATACCAAAATGGGCTGAGAAATTGTTATAAGAGCCAAGGAAATGATGCAGTTTTCTTTGAATTGGTCTCTAAACGTGTTTCTCATGCTAACCTCCAGGTAAGAAAAGTTTCAGTTGCAAATTAGGTTGACCTTTAGAGTTCAAAAGTTGCTTACATTAGTTTGATCTTTTTCTACTTTCTGCAGGTTGTTCCTGTTCCATCATCCAGAGCTCGTCTTCTTCCTGATATCTTTAGTCTGGCTGCTGAAAAACTGGGCTTTAAGCTTGTGACGAAAAAGTGTAAGCTACATTTCTTGTTGTTTCTCTTCTCAATCTTATGGAATCATTGGACCCTACTCATACTATAGCTACGTTCTTCCTTTGCATTCCGAGCTCTTGTACTAAATTATTGTCTTTGTTACAGTTAGTGATAGTTCCGATGGCAGAAAATATCTTCAGAAGGAATACAATGTGGATTTGGGTCTCTTCTATGTGGAACTTCCTGATGGAACTGTGTTATCACACACTCTGGAAGAGAACGAAGTATTCCCTGCACAATTTGGACGTGAGGTAATTTCTTATGTCCGTTTCCATAGATCAGATCTCTCCCACTTGCTGTCAACCTTATGTTCGATGTAATACAAAGAACTTATCGACAAAAGAACTTGCATACTCTGACCATAATATTTGAAGTTTTGGATTCAGTTAGATAGATAACATCCAATGCAGATAACGTTTTAAGAATCGGAAGGTTATAAATTATAATATAGACTGAATTATCCTGTATATCCAGAAAATGACTTTGGACGTTACAGGTTCTAGCAGGGTTGCTAAAGATCCCAGATAGAGCAGACTGGAGAAACTGTAAGATCAGCCAAGAGGAGGAGGCAAAGCTGGCTGAAGAATTTAAGAAACAGTTTCAAGAGTTTGACCCTTGCCAATAACCTTACTAAACAAAAGTTATGATTAGACTTGTGCGCATCAATCAAGCTAAGCTCAGCGTCCAGTGCATTCAGGTATTCTGCCGCTATTCCAGCTTAGTACCAAGATTCTAGATGATCTTTTGATAACTATGCTTCCTGCTAACCGCCTTTAGACTTCACATCTTTTCTAGGTCGGAAGCTGAATCATGCGATGCATTATCATTGAAAGGTCTCCGTCTCTCCATGTTTAGAAGCAGGTTCCAAAACAGTGCTCTTTATCTTGGCTAATTAAAAGCTAATAGTCTTTCATCTGTTTCCTTAGTATTTTCGTTGATAATTTTACTCTCTTTTTTCTTGTAAACACTTTCGTTGATATAGTACTTTTCTTTAGAAGAGAGTGATCACCACAGCATCATGTGCTTGACCTTTTTTTTTCACCTAAACTAGTCATTGTCCGTGGTCCTTTTTATTTTTCTTGTTGGTTGGTTAAAAGAAAGTACTTGTTTTTTCCTTTACTAATCTCTATCATCATTATCCAAGATACATTAAGAAAAAAACTAAGCTTCTCTACAGAGAGATATAAACCAAAAATCAGGTGGTATCTGGTCAATTTGGTTTCAGCATAAATCTTTAATCACTTGATGAAAACCGGTTTCGTTGAAACAGTGAAAGTGAAGCTGGTTTTAGTGAATCAGATTCAAGCTCTGCATCTGAAGTATGGTACCATGAGAATGAGGTTGGTTAACACATGCTAAAAGAAGAGAGAAACATCATCTCGTCATCTTTAACATCATCTCCTCATCTTTAAGGTTTAACTCAAGATTTCTTTTGTAGTGTTGCAGCTTTAGCAAAAGAGTAAAGCAAACAAAAAAAAAGCTTCATTAACCGGTAAAAAAATCAAACCCTCCTATAAAGGGTTTATAGATTCTGTCTTGTAAGCACATGGCTCTTATTGTTGTTACCTTCTCGTTCCTTTAATGTGAAAGTGAAATTTTGATGGTCCCATATTTAGGGTCTCTATATCTCTCTTTAATTGAATCAACTACTATTTAACTTTCTGGTAACGAATGTTAATTGCATCTGCTTTGTTAGATTATACTCACATTTGGGTGGGTATCTCTTTAAATGCATCAACTACCATTTAATTTTCTATTAGTTTAGGTTAATTCCATCTTCTAAGATTATTAAACCATTTTTGTTTTGTTTTTAAGTTATATTGGAAATTTGAATATTAAATAAAATGGCAGTGGTACAGTACTACTACCTGGACTTGGTAGGATCCAGTTCGGAGTGGAATATTTATTTATATCGTTGGGTATATAGTAATTAATTGTCACGAGTCTCGACAAGGTTTTTCCGGACCATCATACGATAATTCGGAAAGATCTCAATAATGCCTAATGTATACTATATAGGGAGGCTATATAATATAGTACTAGTAGTTAGAATTATTAGATACATATTTTGACCACTTTAGATTTGGACGTTTATCTATACATTTCAGTATTTCACCATTATATTACACTCTTATTAATCAATTTCATTTTTGTTAAGCGTGGGACTTTTTAATATATTTTTTTTTTTGGTTCGGCTCAAAATGTTCTTCGACGTAAGTATGTTGGACTCTTTTTATATGTATGATTCAAAGAATATATTATTTGTTTGAACAGTAAAGAAACAAAGACTTGACGTCGTTGTCTGCGATCACTCCTCACAATTAAACGACAAAGTCCAAACTCGAATCTGGTCGTATCGATCGTATTGTCCCCACACAAGACACCAAAACTACGATCTACAATTCTCGCCACTCCTTCTCACAATACTATTCTTCATATGTTTTTTGTTAGTTGTGTGAATGAACCGCTGGGTTTTTTGTCGGTGCATTGAAAATAAATTTTGTTTTAAATTTTTATTTTTATTTTTATTTTTTATTGTTATGAAAATAATGGGTCAAACAGATTTTAGTTTTGTTTTATCACGCTTTAATAGTCTTTAATTAGTGACAACGGAACTGATTCTTTCACCACGTGTGTTTGCAATGTTGTTTTCTTTTTTTTTGGTTGTTGATTAATTCTTAGCTGGTTTTGCTTGGCTTTCTTCTTCTACTTAATGAATACAATCTAGTGATTAACATATTCAACCCCCATTCTGGTGTATTGAATATAATAAATCAAGACTTATATATGTTTTAACGAGATGCAACTCTTTGGCACACAAATCATGTTTCTTTCAAGTTTTAACTTAATTGTTATTTTGAGTTTTAATATAGCAAATAATTTATACACTCTCTGATTAGAATAACGCTAATAAGGACTCACATTTTCTTCAGAGATTAGTCAATTAAAATAGTAATTTAGATGATGTTTTAGCATGTTTGTGATTTTAATTTTAAGATTAACAATTACTGTATCTTTTTCAAATAACGAGTAAAAACTGTTATAGAAAGAGTTTGCCGAGTCTTGGGACGATAAGCAATATATAAAACGAAGCCAAATTTGATATTAAACAACATATATATACTCTTTTTTTGAAATCCCTTAATCCATCTTTAATCACATTTCCAATATTTTTAACTAATTAAAATCAATTTGACTTTAGGAGATGTAGAATTACATTTTAAATAACACTATAAAAATCCGTCTCTTTTTGGCTTTAGGCAATTTTGAAAAATATTAATATCTCAAGGTGCTTTTTAGTCTTAAATCTTTACTCTATTATTTTCCCCAAAAGCTCTTCATCCACTTGAGAAATGGTTATTCATAAACATGATCACTTGATCAGTATATACGTACACTTTTGGTTTTGGTCAACATGTGATCAAATTATCTGTGGACCTAATATTTGACATATTTGCATTTTAATTCTTCGTTTCACAGTGGAAATATCGAATGGTATATCAATTTCAATAATAGAATGCGTTTAAATACGCGGGAAACATATACAAGAAGTTTTGCGTCGGTGCGTTTGTTGTGCCTATCAATTAAAGCGAATTGTTGTTATTGGTTTCACAACCATATGATTTTATCTTTCTTTCTTTTTTTCTTTCCCAAAGTAAACAAAGTAAGATATGAAAACAACGTTGTGGAAGGAATGAAAAATAAATAAAACACGAATATACGAAACTGACATCCTCAAAGTCAAGAATGATTGTCTGTGGTATTTGAATTTGGAAGAAACATACATATATAGAATGTTACGTTATGGTTATGGTAATAGTATGTCATACCTAAATATGATAAACGTCAAATCGGTTTATAAGCTAATCCAAACCAAATTGAAAGTGTCTTTTTTTTCTTTTTCTTTTGGTGATAGTTGGATAACGGGATAGAGTTGGGCGATTGAGTTGATTTATTTCCTCATTGGATTCCTTTTATATATATCCAGCAAATTTCACAATACAAAACAAATCTCAATCGATTCCACTACTTAGTTTCTTCGACCGTGGGGATTAATCATTATGAAAACTTAGACCTCATATACATAATTATATAGTACTAGTAGAAATTGACAAATATAAATTTTTGATGTTGATACCACGAGAAGAGAATGGGAGAAAAAAATAGTTGTGGACTTTACCCTAATTTTTACTATATAATATTTTAATTTATTACATTTTAACTAACTACTATTGAATTTAATAGTCTTTCCCAAATACAAATTTTCAATACATTTATTTATCTCATTCCCTTCTATTATTGCGTCTGTTACAAAATGGGACTTGAAATCTTGTTCCAATTGGATATTCTTCCAAAGTTTGGTTTATAATTTTAACTGGAGACGATGACAAAAAAAAAAGAAAAAAAATTCAACTGGAGACAACTTCCACTGTTTGGAGTTCTGTTCTGCATATAAAAACAAACATGATTTACACGAAAAGAAAGATATGTTTTATGAATCATGCCATTTTATTGTGAATGTTGTTAAAATGTCTCAAAAGTGTCAAATAAGTATCCTGAAAAGGTGGGTTTAGCTGTATAAATCTAATTGACGTGATATAAGTATATAACCTTTCCTTTTTTTTATTAATAAAAAACCAAAAACGGTGGTTGGTTAAGCAATCTTGAAGATTAAAATGCGTAGAACAAAAAGAATTTATATAATTCATTCAACTAATAGCTTCTTCTTTTTTTAATGTCTCAGTCTCACTACAAGTAAGGATTTTGAACATAACATTGAAAATATTTATTGTGTTGTCACTATACATATTCTCTAAACAATTTATTTACCAAACCAACAAAACTGGATATGTGTAGGGGATCTATTGAGTATGGAGTCTATTGACATTAAATGTATAAAATAAATTGAACCTAAACGGAGAAAAAGGGCAATAAACAAATGGTTCAAAACCCACTAGGCTTTTCTCAGACACACACTAGTTTCCTCCATTGACACTATCCCCCACTATACCTTCAAAAAAATCCCACCTTTTTTGTTAAAACAAATCTCTCTCTCTCTCTCCTCTTCTATTTTCTTGTTACCAATTGGGAGGAGAAACAAATTAACACAAAAAAGAAAAGAAAGCGTTTTTGTTCAAAGATGGAGATGAAAGATTAATTGCAACCCTTTTGATTTTCTACCGTTCTTCTTACACCAAACTCGTTTCTGTTTCTGTTTTTTTTTAATTCCTTAGCATTAAAATCTCATAAGAAGGAAGCAAAAATAAAAAAATCATTCCTTTGCTTCTTTCTCACTGTTACTTTCTTCTCTCTCTTTCTCTGTGTATCCTTCCTTCTTGCGTTTTAAGTCATTTCTATCCTTGTGACACTTCGATTTGTCTCTCTCTCTCTGACCTTGGAGCTTAAGATTACTCTCATCTTCCTCGTGATCATCGAGGAAGCTGATCTCTCCTATGGAATGGAGATTTTGTTGTTCCTCCTAAGGATCTGTCTTCTTTCGACGGTTTTAGTTGCTTCTTCCTCTGGTAAAGTTTCATTTTTCCATTGTTGGGATTTGACCCAGATTGATCATTTTCAGTTTCATTAATGTTTGTATGTTTTGTTATCGTTCTTCATTGGTGTTTAATTGTTAACAATGAGCTTTGTAATAATAAATAACTTTACAAAATGTTAGTTTTCGAATTAACCCAATTGGGGAAGAAAAGTATTTTTTTTGTTTTTGTTTTGCATTGATGAAAAAATGTGACTAATTTTGTTTCTTTTTAGAAAATTTTATATTTGTTGGATATTTGTTGATTTCGTGTAAAGTAATTTGAGTCAAAATCCAACTACCTCAAGCGTTGTTGACGCAATCTTTTTTCACTTTTTTAATTTTCTCTATTGGTTAAAATCGAATGAATTTAATTACGCTTGATTTTTATATTTGACAAAGAAAATATTTGATTTAATTTCTGATTTTTCGTGATCTGTTGAATTATTGTTAATACCAGGATTGGATTTGTTAACTCCGTTATCATCACCACCGTCTCCGTTACCTGATACTTCAAAAGCGTTTGGTCAAGTACCGATTAGCTCACCTGAATCCGGCGGCAATGCGCCACCTCCTAAAGCCTCTCTCCCTTCTTTTCCTCCTTCAGCTGACGTGGCAGCTCCTCCACCGTCCATTCCTCCTATAGCTGACGTGGTAGCTCCTCCACCGTCAGATTCCGCGGGAAGTAAACCACCGGCCGGTGAGCCTATTGTCTCGGTTCCTCCTAATGCTCCAGGTAAATGATGATCGAACACTTGGCAACCACTCCTGAGTAGTAGAATTGTGTATTTGAGAATTCTCTATTATTCCTCAGCTCCAGCTACAATACCAGTGAAGGATTCTCCTCCGGTTCAACCTGTTATTACTTCACCAGTTGCTTCACCACCTCAGTTCATTCCAAGAGATGCACCAAAAGAGCCTCCTTTCTCTGGAAGAGTATCTCCCCCTCGTATGTGAATCCTTTTAGCTTCAAATGTTGTAAAGTTTGAATCTTTTAGTTTGAATCTTTAGCTTAATAATAATGTTCTGTTTGTTGCATAGATTTAACTTTGTTCTCTAATCCGCAGGCCCGGTTTCATCCCCTGTTTCGGATATTCCTCCATTACCATCAGTGTCTCTGCCTCCGCCTACACCGAGCATTTTACCTCCTAGAAATGATTCCAACAATCACAAGCCTCCTGGTATAGTTCCACGTTTCGCTTTCCCTTTACTCGGTATCTGTTTTGCTTTTGTAAAGCATAAACTCATTCTTGGGTCTGTAAAACTCTGTATCAGTTGCATCTCCACCAACAATACCGATTGACATTTCACCGCCAGTTCATCCTGTCATACCAAAGTTATCACCCTCTAGCTCACCTGGTATGCGATTTATTCTCCTTACATTGTTACCGAAAATGTCTGTGTTTATCCTCTGATATATCTCTCAAACCGTGCAGTACCCACCTCGAGTCCAACAAAGGGATCTCCGAGAAGAAATTCCCCACCTACCCACCCGGTTTTCCCCATTGAATCTCCTGCAGTCTCACCAGGTCAGCTCAGCTTTCGACTGTGTTTGATCTGTAAAAGAACCGTATTCAAAATATCAACAGTTCCTCTTCTTTTCTAGATCGTGGTGCGATTCCTGTAAAGCATCCACCTCCCAGCGATAATGGAGATGACAACAAAAGTCCGGTTGCTGCACCGACTGCTAAACCCTTGCCTGTCTTCCCACATAAAGGTTTGATCTTGTTGAGGCATCAGTCATATAAGTTACTGTTATTTCCGGTATCAACAAGACTAAACTTATATTGTTATTACATTTCAGCTTCTCCTCCTTCGATTGCCCCCTCAGCCCCAAAATTTAGCGGGCATTCCCATCGTACATCTCCATCTACTACTCCACCGCCAGAATCTACTCCGAGTAATGTACGCCACCATTCTTCATCATCATCTCCTCCTCTTCCTTCGTACCATCGACATCATCAAGAACGAAAGAAGATCACAAATAGTCCAGCTCCTTTACCACCACTACCACAGCCACCACCACCACCGCATCTCATCTTTCCAAAGAAGCCAAAGCGTAACGGTTTCCACTTTATCATAGCCTTTGAGATACTTAGATTGACGAGTCATCACGCTTCTCGTGATCTTAATTCTCTCTTCTTTCCATGTTTTATTGTTATAGGTTCAGTGTCTCCCCCTCCATCATCACACCATGCTCGTTCTCCTCCCATTCCTTCTTCTCTGGTTTCTCCTGCTCACGCTCCAATCTCTTCCTCAATGCATCGCATCTCCGAAGCTTCAGCACCTTCTCCGACCCAAGGTTTGATTCCTCTATTCATAATTTATCCAACAACAAATAGGCAAACTCTGTTTCTTACCTCTTTGCTTGATGTGAAAATCCTAAACTCTGTTTATTTCTCCTTAAGTTCTTCCTCTCAGGTCCTCTTCGAGACCTTCAAAGTCTCGGAAGTTCCCACTCGGTCCACCTCTACAAGCACTTCCTCCTCCTCCCCCTAATTCAGGTTAGGTGATTTTTGTTTTTTCGATTATTTTGAGATGAACGAGTTCTTGTTTTGGTCTGAAACCACTTTCTGTTGCTGTGTTCTGCAGATTGTTCATCAACCGTTTGCTTGGAACCGTACACGAACACACCTCCGGGGTCTCCATGTGGCTGCGTCTGGCCTATTCAGGTTGAGCTCCGGCTTAGCATGGCGCTATACGACTTCTTCCCGATGGTTTCGGAGTTCGCTCGGGAAATCAGCGCAGGAGTTTTCATGAAACAGAGTCAAGTCCGTATTATGGGAGCTAACGCAGCTAGTGAACAACCCGAGAAATCTATTGTCCTTATCGATTTAGTCCCACTCGGAGATAAGTTCGATAACTTGACAGCAATGGTTACTTACCAGAGATTCTTTAGTAAAAAAGTCTATATAGATGTGCCAATCTTTGGCGAATACGACGTGATTTACGTGCGTTATCCCGGTTTACCGGCTTCTCCGCCTATTTCCGGTATGACCATTATAGATCAAGGACCGTACCCCGGTGGTAATAGCGGTAGGGCAATAAAACCGCTGGGAGTTGATGTTCCAAAGAAGCTGCGCAAGAGAGAGTTCAATGCTGGAACTATTGCTGTGATTGTTTTGTCGGCCGCTGCTTTTATTGGTTTATGTTTCGTCATCGTTTGGTTCTTGGTTTTCCGGCGACGAAGAGACCAACGGCTTTCTAAAAGAGCCCCACTTGCTCGGCCTTCGCTGCCTTCCCTCTCGAAACCATCAGGTAATGGACGATTCGAGTTCAGTTGCTGTTGTAAGAAGCAGGAGATGTTGCTTAACTAAGTGGATATTTTGCAGGTTCTGCAAGATCTTTAACAGGAAGCCGGTTTAGCTCAACTTCACTGTCGTTTGAATCAAGCATTGCTCCGTTCACTCTCTCTGCCAAGACCTTCACCGCAAGCGAAATAGCGAAAGCCACAAATAACTTTGCGGAGTCGAGGGTTCTTGGTGAAGGTGGGTTTGGACGTGTTTATGAAGGTCTTTTCAATGACGGAACTAAAGTAGCAGTTAAAGTATTAAAGAGAGATGACCAGCAAGGTAGCCGAGAGTTCTTGGCTGAGGTTGAAATGCTTAGTCGTCTTCATCACAGAAACTTGGTGAATTTGATTGGTATCTGTATTGAAGATCGTAACCGTTCCTTGGTGTATGAACTTATACCAAATGGTAGCGTTGAATCTCACCTCCACGGTATGTTTTGGACCTTAAGTCCTCCAATCTTGGTCTTTGGTATTCAGATTTTTTTGGTATTTAGAATATCGAAAGTGAGATATGCTTTTAATTCGGTTCAGATTATTTATCTGTGAAACTAATATCTTGTTTCATTTTTGTTTCTTCCTGTAGGGATCGACAAAGAGTCTTCGCCTTTAGATTGGGAGGCTCGGTTGAAGATAGCTCTTGGTGCAGCCCGTGGACTAGCGTATCTACACGAAGACTCGAGCCCGCGAGTTATACACAGAGACTTTAAGTCCAGTAACATCTTGCTTGAACACGATTTCACTCCTAAAGTCTCTGACTTTGGGCTGGCTCGAAATGCGCTCGATGATGAAGATAACAGACATATATCTACACGCGTAATGGGAACGTTCGGGTAAGATAATGAAAACTAGAATCGAACGAGCCCCTTCAAACTGCTGTTTTTTCCTGTTCCGAACTTATACACGTTGCTCTTTGATAGGTATGTGGCGCCAGAATATGCAATGACAGGGCATCTTTTAGTGAAGAGCGATGTGTACAGCTACGGAGTTGTGCTTCTGGAGCTACTTACGGGGCGGAAACCTGTGGATATGTCTCAGCCACCCGGTCAAGAGAACTTAGTTTCATGGACTCGGTCTCTTCTCACGAGCAGAGAAGGGCTTGAAGCTATTATAGACCAGTCTTTAGGACAACCCGAGATTCCATTCGATAGCATAGCTAAAGTCGCAGCTATAGCTTCGATGTGCGTTCAACCGGAAGTATCGCACCGTCCTTTCATGGGAGAAGTAGTGCAAGCTTTGAAACTTGTATGCAATGAATGCGATGAAGCTAAGGAACTTAACTCTGTAACTTCACTTACTCAAGACGATCAGAGGGACGACACTCGAGCTGAGAGCTCTTGTGGTGGCGACGTCTCGGGGAGGATGGCTCGGTATCCGTTGCTACCCAATTACGACTCTGAGCCTGACACGGAGAGAGGGCTTTCCGTGTCGGAAATGTTCACCGGTTCCGGGGAGTTAGAGAGACAGTCTAACTCGGGTCCCTTGGCCTCAGGTCGAGGCAAGAGGTTCTGGCAAAAGATGAGAAGATTATCGACCGGAAGCTTGAGCGAACACGGATCATCATCGCTCATGTTACGATCCGGTTCGCGTTGAATGCCGGTTACAGAACATTGGGGTTTTTGATTGCCCTAATTAAGAAACGAAAGGAAAGAGAGTGTCTTGTGCTACAAGCTACGACTCTTTACCTTCTGGATACCGGTCTAGCAACAAAATGGGAGAGTTCATTCCCGGTTCAATAGTTAGTTGCAAAGATATTTGTATCTTAGAAAAACAAGAGATTCTGTTTGGTCTAATTTGAATGTACATACCACGTTTTAAGGCAAAAGGCATCTTATACCTTCCTTTACTATTCCGGTACACACCGGTTCGACGACAGTGTCTATTCTATTTTGGCAATCGAGATGGGCCTAAGGCTCTGATTGGTAAATTGCGTATGGGCCACTGAAATCACATAATATAAATCATCACATATGTTTATTTAAAATGATGTATATCCGTACAAAAAACTTGTGCTAGAAAGGGAA
Organism: Sisymbrium irio; assembly: GCA_000411075.1. Taxonomy (NCBI): domain Eukaryota; kingdom Viridiplantae; phylum Streptophyta; class Magnoliopsida; order Brassicales; family Brassicaceae; genus Sisymbrium; species Sisymbrium irio. Next base: position 86,133 of record KE153553.1, on the reverse strand, counting down.
TAATTGGGAAGAGAGAGAGGTAAAAAGTCCGAATCTCTCTCTCTACACACTGCCCAAACAGATGGCACGTCCCTGTTTATTTGAAATTAATTCAAAGGTCCGTTAACGTCTTTTCACATCAAGAAATTTCTCCAATTTATTTTCATTTCTTCTTCTCTATGGTGACATTAAAGAAAAATCCACCCACTTTGGATTTATCATAGAAAAGTCCAGTTTAAAAAAAATCACTCACCGACCACCTTCCTAAATTTGGTAACTCCTCATTAACTTTTCCACGCCTTTTCTGGATTTTATTTTTTTCTTAATAGTAAATTATAAAAAAAATTCGAAATATTGAATAATGAAGCAGTTACATTATTTAGCAGTACAAAGCCGACAGAAAAAAAAAGAAGCAGAAAACAAAACTATTCAAATTATTTTCTGCATGAGTTGATTCTATCCAAAGAACAATGGACATGTGTTTCTCTGTCTTCGAATTGCTAGTTGAACTAACAAAACAACAAAAAATACTAGAATTATATTATCGAAACGTCAAACGTGTAACATATTTCAACGAAAAAGCGTTTATACTTAATACAGACAGAGGTGATAATTGATTTGATTTGGACATAATTTCATACTCATTCGGACCCACTTTACGAACCCAATTCACTGTATTCGTGGATATTATCATAAAAATGTTTATATTTTATATATCTTTATATATAAATGTGCAAGAAGAAGAAGATCACACAACAGAAACGGAACTTACACAGAATCGTACGGTCTTATTTCTCCCTCTCTCTCTCGCGTCAAAGCGTTGAACAGAGAGAGAAAATGGAGGAAACGCGAAAGAAAGAAGACGAGAGCGGAAGAGACTCGACGGGGAAGGAAATGCCGACGCCGATGACAATATCCGGAGGAGAAGATAACGAGGACGAGTATACTCCAGATGAAATCATGAAGCTCGTTGAGTCTTCTTCCCCAACGACGAATATCGAGGGAGCTAACTTTTCCGGCGAGGGGAGTTTCAGAGTGAGGTTTATCGACGATCCGTACGCTATTCCGGTGGTTGTTCAGTCATCTACAGGTTACATAACGATCAACGTCAACGAGGAAAGCTGTGGTCCGTCTTTTTCAGACAGCAACGCTTCCGCCATGGCGAGCGTCGACGCAAGTGGACTGTTCGGTTGCTGCCTCGATTTGAACGTCGAGAAAGGCGGTGCGTGGAGTCCAAACGAGGTGAGAGCGAGTGAGTGTGAGTGGGACGACGAATTACTGGCGAGGTTTCTAGGCCAAGACAGTGGTTGACCAATGTGTCGTCTTGCGAAGAAAGCTTTTCAGTGTTTGGGGGTATTTTGGTCAGTTCAGCGGACGGTTATTAAGTGAAAATTGATTTGCACGTCGTTAATAGGAGCCACGAAAAAGAAAATGGAAAATCAAGTTAATGGTAGTAGACTAGACTAGTTAACATCTACGTAGTTTTAATATGTGACCATTTTGGTGAATTATGTCACATGGCGGTACTAATGAGTAATGTCTCTAGGTTTAGGGAGCTATTTTGTAAATTGCGAAAGTATTAAATCCCCCGTGAAGGTAACTAGGTCAGTGAATGCTTTATTTATGATTGGATCCCTATATTTTACTTCTTATTACGTTTATAATCGGCTAAGTAGTGTGATTCATAAAAAAAATGTAACTGGGCCTTTAGCTAGGCCCAATATATCATTTAATCCGTGTTTCACTGTGGCTGGAAAGTCCAACAAATATCGGAATCTATCCGTCGACGATCTCTAACGACTAACGTACTTCAAAGTCTTTTCTCCTCTAAATGAGTTTTCTCTCCTAACCCACCTCTAAATCTTCTCCTAAAATAAAAATTGCTATATTTTTCTCTATATATAAAGGATTGCTATTTTTTCCTCTATATACAGAGGCAAACTTTTTTATTTACATAATAGATTTTTAACTTCTAAATTTTTATAATTATAACATAAATAAAATAAACAATTATTTCAAAT
>KE153553.1:44436-60575 GCA_000411075.1 Sisymbrium irio | reverse complement strand
AAAATTAATAATATGATATAATTGGAAATCAAATCTTAGTTATTAAATGATTTAACAATTTTGTTGTTAGGAAAGAGAAAGAGAGATTTTTGTATAAGTTTATAAGAGGTATCAAAATATCAATCAAATTATTAAGTATAAGTTTGTAAAAGTTTAATATTAATATAGTGGCATCAAATGTAATTAGTCTAATAAGTTATGACTTTTTTTGTATGTAATATCAAAATCATTCTCCTCTTGACACCTAATCAATAACATTTTGGTTAATCACACATGAGGGTAAGGTTATTTTTTTAAATGTCTTCTAAAATAATAATATAGGAGATGTGAGTCACGTGACTAAATAACTTTAGTGAATAAGTTATAAGAAATACATAAATCTTATTGAAATCCAGCTACATGGTGCAAAATGTAGGTTATAAATATACAAGGTTTTGTATGTTTTTCAAAAATCAACGTATGTGTATAGCCAGGTTTTGCTAACTAATTTTCTAACCATCCAAGCTAAATTAAAAAAACAAATAAATCCGACCTAAATAATAGCTGTTCACTCCTCTCTTTTTTTTTTGTAAGCATAAGTTCATTCCTCTGTTTCACCTTATAAATTTCCAAATTACGAGCTTATAAAGTCTTGTGATGTAAGGAAATGGGGCTAAAAAAAGTGTTGTACTTGTAGTTAGTTGGGCCAAACACGTACTGAACTACATAACCAATGCTTCATGGCCACATCCACAACCATAGTCCAACTTTGGTTCAACAACATGGCTCACTTTTATATTTGATTACACCACACCACACGCACGACGCACATAAAGCTACCTAACCCATTATGCATTAACCAAATCTCTCCTTTTCACATAATTTTAGTTTCTCTTTTTTTCTTTGGATTTTGTGTGTATTCATATATCCTTTTTGTTGTTGCTTATAGTTTATACATTAATGCCATATTTAGTTTCATTTTCTATTATATATATTTTTGGGCTAATATATATTTATTTTGTTTTCTTTGCTTTTAATGCATAGAATGTTCACATTTGGTTAATAGTTGTTGGGGAGGAAAAAATCATTGAGTTTAAAAGATTAGTTGAATGTCGAGTTAGATGTTGAAGCCATGTATATAATTAGCTACCTAGATATTTTCAAAGTTGAAGTTAGAATTAATAATACCTTCCAAATTAACTAAGAGCAGGATTATTGGGGTTCTTTCTCATAATTTCCAAAAAAAAAGTTTAATATAAAAAATTATTTAATATTTATCTATTAGGATTGAATTTTCTAAACTTTGGAATACTCAACTAAATCTATTTAGAGATTTTTGTTGAGTATTCCAAAATTTAAGAGATTTTATTATATTAAACAAATAATATATTATATTTTTGAAAGTTAAAAGATTATTGAGAGAACCTCCTAATAATCTTGCTCTAAGGAGCTGATTTTAAGTTTTGTGTGTGAGTAAATAGATAACGCTACGTTAGTTTACTGTGATTAAATGGCTGCAGAAAAATGATTTTGTCTAGTTATTTAGTGTAGGTGTAAACTTAGCTATTTTCAAATTTAAACGGATAGGTAATAATCAAAATTTCGGCTCAATTTTGTTTTTTGATAAAAATTTCGGTTCGATTTACCCAAATATTCGAGAAACAATTTTTTTTGTGGATAACCAGTTTTCCCTATTATTTTAGGTTATTTGATTAATTATATCAAGAAGACAAAATTAGGGTGAAAAAACTTTTTTAAAAAAAAGTTACTACGGTGAGGTTTTTTTTTTTTTGTCATAAACCACGTTTTATAAATACTTAAGCTTCTTAAAAAAAGGAACAGTTGTTTACAAACACTGAAGATAAAACCCTAAAGGCAAATAAAACCTCTGCTACAAACAAGCAGGGAACATAAAAATACACGATAGAAGCAGCCATTGTTCATAGATCAAAATCAAGGTAGAGGGGTCCTCGTCTCTCAACATCGAGTGGACTAAGTAGAGTAATGACGCTGTGGGTAGACAAGAGCACTAAGAGTGAACTAGTATCCGTGATTGATGCTGCAACAAGTACAAGACTAACAATCTTAAAAACGGCTATACTAATAAGCATTGAGCCTTTGAAATTTACAGAAGATGGGTCTTCTGTAGCGAAATCTCCAGGACCAAAAGCTGACCGCACAACATGAAAGCGGTGGTACGCATGCCATGGAGCTGGAGGAGGTAGAACGGGTCCCAAACAAATGGCAGTAAACAGAGTTTGGAGCAACCTGCAAGAAGAGAATCTGCAATACTGCAGCAAAAATTTTGTATGTTCTAGTTTTAACAGGGTAAAAACAGGTCTGGGACATGGTGACCATGGGGAGCGGCATAGAGAAACGGGTTGGATAAGGGTAGTAGGATAAGCACATGAAGGCAACTTGGAAAGATTGGCCGGTAATAAATCCCATTTTGTATCATCCACATCCAAAGGTAACGTTGATGGAGAGGATGAACACATATTAACCCAGAACCAAAGATATATGACGATAGAGCATTGAGTTAATCTAAAATAAGGGAGGCCATAAGTTATGTCGGGTATTGGGGACTTACAGATTGTTGGCTTGGTGAGACAGCAATAGGTAGATGGGTTCATCAAGCCCAAACGCAGAGCAAAACCAGAGTGGCCCATACCACGCACGGGGATGACAGAGACACTGCAATGAGAGATCGTGGAGATGAAGAGCTGCAGCGGACTAGGGGAGGTGATGGGAAGGTTACAGGGTGAGGAATCTCTTCGCACGACCAAGGCAGGTCTTATACAAGACGGACAAGGCGTCATGCAAAACCGCTTGAAGAAACGAGCTGAGTCTCTACCAAGATTATCGGTTTGGATGTAAGGAGGCAGGAGGAGGAGAGATGTTGGCACATATGGGGTTTGGACGGAGGTTGAGAATGTGAAGGTAACCGACAGATCTGAAGCTTTAACCTGTGAAGCAGGCGTCCATACCGTTAGGAGCTGTGCAAGTCGTCTGAGATCTATCAACATGGCAATGAAGGTGGGAGGCTCGTCGTTGATATAAGAAGCGGCCGAGCGCTCTTTGAGAAGAATTGAACGTTGACGGCTGTAGGGGAAAGTGGTTGTGGCTGGAGGTTTGTTTGGATTCAGGAGAAGTAACTGGAGGAGAGGGCAGGTTTGGCGACCCGATCTTTCTCTTCGAAGCTGAGATAGGGGTCGGAGACACCGAAAAACTTTGGATTCAACAGGGACGAAAACAGGACAGCGAACAACAGGTGGGAGGAAGAAGATGGAAGAAAAATATTTAGGGCGAATTGATCTTTTTTTTACTCTTGAGGTTCTTTTTCACTTTCACTTGGAAATCCTTTAACTAACATTAATACACATTTTTATTAGTTTTTTTTTTGGCTTCACACATTTTTATTAGTTAATTGGGTACTTTACCTATAATATTTGTTACTAATATGTGTTATGCAAATTAGAATTAGTCCTAGTAATACACGTATATATAATCTAAAAAATTTAGTCAACAAATTTCTCGTTTCACTCTGTTTAGTCGAAAATCCAGGAAACACATGATAAACTTACACTATTACTGAGAAAGTCTAACGTTTGGACTTTGGGATTTTGGAGACCAATTTAGTCAATATCGAATAATGTAAGTAACCATCGAACTAAATTAATGGACCAGCATCCATTATGAAAGGATCAATGTGAAACACTGAAACTAATGCACATTTCATTTCGTTAAAGAATCTAATCATATTTGCTTGTGGAATTAATACGATAATTATTTACCACTTTGTGTCATTTTCCAACTTCCAAAGCACATTACCATTAGGAAAAGTGTTCGTGGCCGTATATTAGTAGTAATAAAATTCATTACTTTTTTAATCTAATAAGGGTCAGTACTTAAATCAACGTGTCCACTTGCTTCCCTATTTCGCAACATATAACAATTGTCCGTCATTGGTGTGAAACCTCCCTTTGCCCTTTTTTCTGTTCTGTTATTAAAGTAAATTCTCCTAGCTTAGTGGTAGGTTTATGAGGTTTCAAAATGGTTGGGCCCAGGCTTAACTGGATTCATAAATAATGATTTTAAAGGATAAGGTGCCAATCTTTCAAAAGTCTAAACATATTTAAACCCGAAAGATAGATCTTAAATTCCAACCAATGTTTTGATGTACAAACGTTCAAAATTAATTGAAGTCGAAACTAAATTGTTGGGCATATTGAAATCGATTTTTAGCCATAAAGTCATCTAGATGGATAATACTAATGCAAAGCAATTGAAAACGAAAGGAGTCAATTACCTATGAATTACGTATTTTTGCAGCGATCATATTTTCAACCTCTATAATTAATGAATCTTCTGAATTGGACGATCGCATGATACAGACATAATTGATCACTAAAGAAAATAACCGGTTGTCGTTTCTAGTACGTATCGATGTGATGTGATTCAGTGATTGTGAATGGAGTATATTAGTTTGGTCGTGTGTTATCAATGAATACCACGTTCTTTATTATCTTAATTATGTTATTGTGGGGATAAGAAGATACGACACAACCCTTTAATTTCCATTCGTAATTATAACATATTATATATCTGTCTTTAATTTTTGTTCACGTTTATAGTCCCACCCACAGAAACAGTCCACATAATAATTTTAAATTGATCTTAGAAATTGAGTCTTGCGTTTTCTTTTTGGATAATCATAGTGGATAGACTAATCTTTTTTTTTACGGATAAACTAATCTTATCCAATGTTTTTGTGGATAACTGAAACTTACAAAAAAATGTTGGGTCCATAAGCTTATTCAAGTTCGACAAAACTTGTTGACAATAATATTTATGATAGATCTATCTATACAGGCTTTTGATGTTTTATAATTATCTAGCATCTAGTTTTCAATCATTTGTAAAACTCTGATATTATATAATCTTTTTTTAAGTGATAAACCTAACGTTATTAAGATATAATGATTTAAAACATAAATGCATTAAAGTGCATCCTCAAAAAATTAAAAACATAAAAAGAGGCGCATCCTCATTTAGGTTGGTAATAGATTGTGCTTTTAGCTTTTGCTAGGAAAACGAATTGATTGGGCTTAGAAATAATCGGCTTCAAATTCCCTTTCGGCCGTCTGGGCCTGAAAAGCATTCTCTTTTATTGAAGCACGATGGATTTAATGAAACTCTCAAACTTCATGAGATGTTGGACTTGAGAACCCGGTTCAGATTATGTGAACCAGTAAGGTAGTTTAAAACGCATTTTCGTACAAAACATAAATTAAAAAACGCATTTTAGTCAGTTATCATTTATTCCGAATGGGATTTGAAAACGCATTTTCGTATAAAACATAAATTAGAAATATGACGACAGAACAGGACGAGAACTTTACCCACCCCTATCTTGATCTGTCGTTGGTCTTTGTTCTCTTTTGCTTTGTGTATGATACACTGCAATAAGGTACTATTGAAAATTTTGAATAAAATTAGGCGGATGAGAGAACAAAAAGGATTTAGCTGTAAGATATTTGGGATAATTTGCTAAAAATATGTTGCTATTAACAACATTACTGATTGACAATGTTTTAACTAAGAAATTAGTCATATATATATATATATAAATATATAGTATTACAATAATAAAACACATGTAATTGTTTGTAAAACTGAATTTCTACTGCTTCAGTAGTTTAAGTAATATATTTAACAGTCGTTTTCAATTTTGGTTTTTTTGTTTGTCACCGATAGTCAGTACATTCTCCTACCGACTCGGCATCATGCTAACTTTTACACCTCTAATTTTTACTGCTTCAGTAATTACTGTCACCATTTATCATAATATGTAGATTGTTTTTCTTATCTCTAAGCGAGAGGCATATATATGATTATTATGATATGATGGAAATTGAATGAAGTACTAATAATCAGTCTGTGATAATAAACGAATCATTCGATCCAGAGAGAGAGAGAGAGTTTCACATCACACAAATCAATCTGTCACGAGACAGAGGATACGGTGATGAAGATTAGAGAGAAAGAGAGAGAGAAGATCAATGGTCCCTTTGGGGAAATTTTATTGGGAAGAAACAAAAAAGACAAGTCATGAAAAGTACCAAAATGTTGGACATAACTCCATTTGTACTGACACTTAAAATTGACATAATTCATAGTGATACACGATACATACATACGTATCTCTGTCTTGTTGCTTCCAAAAGTGTTTACTTCCTTGAGATTGTGATCCATATGCCGCATACGTAGCCCATCTCTCTATCGTTTATTTTTCTTGGGATCTCTATCTTTTACATATATAAATAGATATACTTAAATGGATTTATTGTGATCCTTTGTATTATAATCTCTACATATTGAAATTTCCCAAAATTACGTTTTAGTGGTTGCAATCAATTAGGGTTTATTTGATGTGCACTAGCGAAACCGACCCTGAATTCTAGTAGATACCAATCTTTTTAGACTAGACAGTCAGCCTTAACCGGTGTGATTTATTTTTCAATGCAATAACCGCTATATCAACCCAGTTTATCCGGTTAGGATAAACCTAGACAACATACTAGACGATTTTAACATGAGTTGTGTCAAAAGGAAACGCCAAAAAAACACCATTTTTTTAGGTTTACGAAGGATTCCAAGAAGATTAGCAAGAAATTCTAAAGCAAACAGCATCTATTCCTAAACTTTGGAATACCTTTCAAAATTACAAAGTTTGTGATATTGATGGAAGTATCAGATTTTGGTAGTAATTTTGGGAAGTAAAACACAAAATTTGGTATTTTCGAGAATTTTCCTTCAAAGTTTATAAACCAATCATTTGATTTAACATCATATATACTTTTCATTTTTAAAACTATTTATAAAAATACACTAAAATATTATTTTATGAAACCTCGTGTAAAACTTTGTTTTTGGTAGTAATTTTACATTAACGAAAAAACAAGCATGGTTAGATATGCAAGCTGACGTAATAATTACTCTGATTATAATTTCGAGCTAGCCGATCGGGTGAATGTTATCACTTTCCAAATATAAGATGATGTTTATTTGGGGAAAGAGACAAAAAAAATTTTGTTAGAGGAGTTAGTTTTGTATGCTCCATATTGCCCATTGCTTCTGATTCATATAAATAATAATACGCAGATCTTGTAATTTACAACTTGTCATGTGTGTGATCTTCTTGGTCACTTCATTTGGATACTTTTATTTAAATATAAATTTTAGCTTATTTTGTGTCCATTTTACAAAATTGGGGATATATATGAAGGAAGGAACAAAACTCTTTCGGCAATTCATCATTGTCTGTGAACCTTATATGTTATATATCTATGTATATATAGATATATATATGGCGGCCGTCCACTGTCTTCTAAATATTTTACATACTTATTTAGTTAATAACTTTTCTTGGTCCCGTCAAATATCCACCGTCTTCTTTTTATTTCGAGTTATATTTATAAAAAATATCCAGTTCATATCTCGTTTTCTTTCTTAAAAAAAATGAGAAGAATTGAAGAAGTGAGGATGGAGATTAAGGTTTATCGATTTTCTGACGTTGAGATTACCATGGTTTGTGGTCTAGTTATGGTAATCAAAAGCCTTGGAAATTATTTAAATACAATTTATTATTATTAAAGCGAAAACAAAATCTCCTTGTATTAGCTGCCTTTGAGATAATTAACTACGCGGGAAATAATGTTTAACTTTTTACTGTAAAATTTTCTGAGTTTTAAGGATCAAATTGTCTTCTGATTCGACCAAACATGAGACTTCTCTGAACGACTAACTAATAATCGAATACACATTGACATCCCAAGCCTTAGCATGGAAGAAACAAACAAAGGTTTCTGCAAGACAAGTTAAAATTTTGACCTAAGCAATTGGACGTTGTTTAGTGGTCACATTTATGTAGGTTAATTTAGAAAGTGATTACGTTTGCTAGAACCATTTTAACTTTGACTACTGCAAAATTTAAGGTAGTGGCGCAAGCTTTAGAAAAGTAATCTAATCCTCCGGCTTTATTAGTTCGTCATCCAAAGGGTACTGTCGACGAGATCCCAAGTTCAAATATCTGTCGCGATGAGGCCTGAAATATTCATTTTAATCTGTTCAGCCTCTGGTCCGAGGAGATTAGATGCGTCTTGTTATGAAAGAATATGTAGTTCAAAATACAATATCATGACATGCATGTGATATATGGTTCACTGCATTATATAGCACCACATTTATGTTTTAAAATAATGGAGCTTAGCTGATGAAAACGTTAGAAAAATAAGATAGGCTAAGTAAGCTATATAGAATGTAAATTTCGTTATAATTTTTATTTTATCCTTATTTCTGCAAATGAAACAAGCTAATGGCATTTCTAGTTCTTTCCATGTGAAATAAGAGTGCAGTCTATTGAAATATCTGCTTCACTTTCTTTCTTTCTTTTGACACTAATTAATACTTTAACTGAGATTATTTTTTATTACGGAATTGCTGGTTAATACATGCAATGGTTAAAATTTTGCAAAATTAAAACTACAACATATTATTATTTTCTTCTTTATTGTACGTAGGGTTTTTTATCCATTTCCAACTAGGATTTTTCAGTACTGTAGACGTCTCGGTGTAAGAGTTAAAAAAAAATAAAAATATTATGCATCGCTAATTTTATTTTGTTGCCAAGCTTAATTTTTTACTAGGTTAATTGCGGACATTTCAGTCACTACTAGAAGTCGAATCCATACCGGCAATTATGAAGATACAATTGCTTCAAAGGTAGAGAAATAAAGGACATATATGGTTAAACTTCTGATAAATATTCAGTTTGATATAAAATATCTCGAAGTACATGTGTTTAAAATAGTCTTGAAAGTATGTATAACGTTGAAGGAGATTGGTAATATATGGCTCGAGAAAATATATGTTAGGTTTAGCCGATCGGTTAGTTTTTTTTGTTTTATATAATTACAAAAGCTAGGTATTCATAGTTTAACAAAGCTGAACAAAAATTAAATTTAAAAATCCACTAAAACAAAATAAATTATAATTATTAAAAAATTTAAAAGCAGATACAAATTTCGTTCTAGTATATGATCACATGTATATATATATATAAAGAAATTTATATAAAATCAAATTATAGGTTTAAATATTACAGCTTTTAACAAATTAAGATAAAACCTTTCTGTAGACTAATTAAAATTATTTGAAAGTTTTTATCGAATGGATCAGAAATCTGACTTGATATCTAAATCCTAACGGATAGTTCTGTATGGATTAAATAAAATGCTGATGGGACGAAGCGAAATAGATTACAAATATGAAATATACCACTAAAATACATAATATGCTGCGTGCCTTCCCCTAATTGATAGTTCGCATGATGTCTTTTTTGAGTTTTTGAAAGAACAAAACCCTTAAGAGCTCAGAGAAGCTAAGCTTAGCTAGATACCTACAGATTTCTGTCTTCCCTCAGTGGCTCAATCTCTTTTCACATCGATCTCCGTATATATTTCCCTCATCCAACGGCTCTGATTAGCTAGCTTTTCAAGAACCCAATGCGAAAACTACTACCTGCGATTTAGTGTATTTTGTTTTTCTAATGGAGACCTTTAGTTTTGTTAGTGATTTATATTATATGATTATTGGACCTATTTAAATTTATATGATTATATGGATGTGAAACAGGACATTTTAAAAAAAATACTTCGTGGTTATATAGTAGATATTCTAACTCGGCGAAAGTATATAACACATGAAAGGTGTAAACCGCGGATCTGATAACTCGTTTTAAACAAACGAGATAATTTCTAATAAATACCACATTTGAGAATAAAATTAAGGAAATTTCAATTCAACTCTGAAAAATTTTCTTCAAGAAAAACAATCTTAATAGAAGATTTGAATAGTGGCAGTGGTCTAAGAAAATTAGTCTGCAAAAAGTCAAAACCACGTTTATTTATTATTTATAGTATTTGATTCAAACTAGTGCAGACTTAAGAAAATTAAAGAAATCCACTGTACATCAAGTGTATATTACTTATCTGAAAAATAAACATACTCCGAAACAGACTGTATCGGAAAAAAAAAAATAGAATGGTCTAATTCGTATTTAATATGATTCTAAACATTCAACAGACTCATCAAACTACAACTCCATTCACCATCCATTAAACATATTTCCAGTCGTACGATATGATGATTTTAGCATCGAAACTTATTCGGATGGAAAACTCAATTTTTCTTATCCAAATTATTTTTAAAGAATGAATGCTAATTATCTTTTCAGGAAATAGATATATAACGGAGCATTCCTGCAAATCTCAATTTTTTGAGTAGATGATTTCCATCCTCCGCTCAAAACCTATTCCAAAATATATCGGAAGGCTAGCGACCAGCGATAGTCAAAATGAAACTCCCGAGACAAACTGACAAAACCTTCCGAACAATGACTATCAGTTTTACGTGTAGGTTTCATGTTATATGAGTGTTACAACAATAACTTTATTTCGTTTAATTTAAAAAATATTTATAGAGATAATCTTAATTTGTCTTTTTTACTTACATATTTATTGATTTTGATATCATGGCAATTTAAAAAAAAAGAGTAAAATATATCAATGTTTTATTTTTTCTTTTGTCTTAGACTTAACGATAAACTGATTTAAAAAAAAAATTAAATATTTTTTTAATTTTAACTAACATAGTACTATTGCATTTTTAAAATTATGATTTCTATGTATGATACAAGAAAATCATATGATATTATTTCTTAGTTAATTTAACGAACAATAGCTGTAAGGGACTATTTTCTCATAAAGAACTTCAAAATTTAATAAGAGAATATCGTGTGACCATATGTGGTCATTCATTATGAACCAACATATTCTATTTTTTTCTACTAGGAAAAAGGTAAACTGATCTAGAAAAAAAAGTTTGTGCTTTCTGCTTTTTAAATCTTTTTACTATGTATTTTAATTTGGTTAATAGTCTGACCCAATTTGGCAATAAATGAAAAGTTGGCTGAAAAGCTAACACAAGACTGAAATGTATAATTATAACTTGTTTTTTTGTGGGTCAACACCGTTTACCATTAATTAACTGCCCAATAGTAGTCTACTCAAAGAAAACAGCAACGGATCTTTTTTGGCAAGTGAGTGCTGTATGTAATGACTAACATCCCGTAGTTCTACCCGACTACAGCAAGTTAGAGCTTAGGGAACTCTCAAATGCGGAACATACAAAAATCAATCGATAATAAGTGATTACCTATATTTTGTATACTATTTTAGGTTGTATCACTTCATATAGGATTTACTATTTGAGATGATAACTATTCTAACCATTTTTATCGTGACTTAAAGTATTTTAGAATTTTTTTTACAAAATATTTAGTTAATTTAATATATTAATTTAATTAAAACTAGATGTTGTTTTTTTCTGTAAAAGTTTGAAATGGCATCAAATTTATAAGAAAAAATCAAAGAAATCATATATATACTATCAAACTGCAACTAAGTATTGAAATTTAAAACATAATTATATTTAAATATAATTAAGTTAGATGAAAATATTATCTAATGACAAAAATTAAAAGAGTAATGATAAAAAAAAGAATAACACACAAAAGATGAACAAAATAAGATCTAAGGAAATAAATAAATTTCCATCAATGCAATGCTAACAAATTTAAGGAAAATGAAATATAATATTTGACATTAAAAAGAAACCAAAAAGTATATAATATGAAAATGTTTTTACACATTGATTCATCAAACACGTAGATGGATTATATAAAGGTTATCTTTAATCACTAGATTATATATTGCAATCTTTAAAATAAAATATTCCAATGTGGCATGAAGCTCATGGGTATCTTGCTTTATGACTGAGACTGGTCTGATTATAAAGATTGAGATAGTTGCATCAACATGATTAATTCTAAGTCAACATATTATGGATCAGATTAATTAGAAATTTTTTATATCAGATTAAATTTTTTGAATTAATGTCCATTTTAACAACGATATTATATTAAATTATATATATATTTTTAACTCAAACCTAACTGAAATAATATATTAATCTAAATAATTCATATTATTTTACACACAAATGATTTTAATTGATTTTCTCTTAAAAGCACATCTATATTATATTAAAACAGAATTTTTGTTTCTAAAAAAAAATTAGTTAATATATTATTTACGTTGAATTTCACTAAATATTAATAATTTGGTTAGAAATTCAGCACAGATAATCCTTTAATATAATTTGATATCATATATTTTAAAATTTCTAATCAACGAATAAATTTAACTAAATAATTTAGTACTTCAATTATTTTTATAAATCATAAAATAATATTACAAAAAACATAATAAATATATATATATGAAAATATTTCAACTAAAGACAATAAACATGCATGAATAATGGAAATTAAAACTATAAATTTCTAATTAATAAAATACAATTTTTAACTTGAAAAACTAAAAAATTTAAAATTATATAAAAATAATTTAAAATTTAAAAATAAAAAATAAAAATATTTAATATGTATTAATCAATTATATAATGAAATGGGTCAAAAGTATTATTTTTATAATTACGAATTTTTACAGACAATGCCATCAAAATGTTTAAAATTTTTTAATACAGGTTAAAAAATTAATTATTTTTTAAAATATAAAAACATTAAAAATCACTAATACAAACAAGTCAAATAATTTCATTATTATATTTTAATGTTCAAAAGATATAATTATTATTATATAAAAATATAAATTAATTTATACGACTTCATTCGTAAAAAAAAATTAAACATCAATTTGTTTTATAAAAATTTCCATCCTTAAGACAGTAGATTATATCATTATAATTTACATGATTATGTCATTTTTTCTTATAATAAAATTTCACTTGAACTTGTGTTCAGTGAAATTGAACAAATCTTTTCTGTATAGGACAGCGCTAAGTAATAGATACACTGCATATATGACTTTGGATCTGATGAGATATATAGACAACAAAAATTTTGAATTTATCCGTAAAAACTAAAAGCAGAGAGTGAATAGATCTGTTTCACATTCCATAGAAGAAAAAGTTACTAAGTAGTAGACCACTGCTTTCGCTTTGATCATTTAGTTTAGGGAGTTGATATATACATGTACATATATAAATTGATGGGCTGATTTTAAAATTTGAAAATAAAAAGGGTTTGTCTCGTTGTGAGTGGGGGTCCTCAATGATCTGTAAAATCTGATGAGAAGGGATTGAATAAGTTTGGCAATACTAAGGTGGGGATCTTTTCTTCCGTTACCATTCTAAACCTATCTCTTCTCTCTCTCTGCCTCCCTTCCCATCTCTCAAATCATGTTTCTTTCTCTTCTGGGAGGGATTATTAATTATGAATCACATGCAGCTGAAAGGATCACGAGCTAATTCAGTATACTAGGGTTTCAAGAGATCTTGAATTTGGCCACTGAGTCAACTTTAGTTATTATTAATTCGTAAAGAAAAAAACAAACAATGTTGAATTTATTGGATATTTAGCAAGCCATGTTAGGATTGATGGCCGTTACAACAAAATCTATTATCTTAGGTACTAACTAGTACTACTACTAGGGGGTTAATTAAGTGGTTCCACTGACTATTTTTTTTTGAAAGGTACACAAAAACTAATTCTTCGCGCTGTCATATCAATTGGAAAATAGTAGTTTTGTCTCGGACGAATTGACTTTATATTTTCTGGTGTACAGTATATTGCCAAATATATAAACGCTAGTTAGTTATTTAGGTTAAATACGAAAATGTTGGGTAACTTTTCTTAATATTGTTCAACTAAGTTTTACTCTGAACTCTTTTTCTACTGATGCTAGTCTTTGATAATATATCTAACCTCTTTTGTGCTTCTTTGATATATATGTTTTAAGTTTAACATGAGAAATCCAAATTTTGACTTTTTCCTGTAATAGAATCTTGAGGTCTAGGAAAACCCTAGATTTGAAAAGACAACAAGTAAAAGGATCTTATATGTTTCAATTATTATCATGATTTGTGTGGCTCTCGCCCTCCAAATATAGATTTATATAAAAATATAAATTATTATTTTTTTTTAATTTTTTTCTGTCTCTCTAGTGGGGTAAAGAAATTACAGATAGGGTTCGTTCTAAATGGGGTCGCCCAGTACCATTTCACATACACAGTTTGTCTCATGTGTTTGGTTTCGTATGGGTGCCATGGACTCACGTGAACCTCTAAATTAACTAATAATACATATACATATATATTTCTACTTCATCTGACATTTTCGTAACGATATAACTATTAATCAGCTCAACTATTAGCTTTTATGAGTATCGAAAAAACTATTAGCTTTCTATAAAGTGGGTACACTAACAAAAAAAATGCATAATTTGTTCATCTTGGATTGGACCATACCGAAACATCGGATCGACTAATATTGTTATATATATATATATATATATACATACAAGTTGTTTATAAAACGATCGGCAAATTCTGTACTACATAATTAAATTGATTCTTTTCTTACAATTTTTCTTCTCAGTTTTATTATTTAAATATTTTCATTGTAATTATATATATACGTATATATATATATACCCGAACTAACATTTGTTGTGGGTTTACGATCTTACCGGTCCGAAAGTAGAAATCAATAACAGTATTTTTATTCATGTCTTCGAAAATTCACTGTACAAGTTGATGTATACATGGACACAACTACTCACGTAAACTTAAGTTTTATATCTACATATATATATATATATATAAACTATAATAGAAACCATGTGTGTTGGCTTGTGTCTCATCTTCTGGCCTTTAAAAAGGATCAGACATAGTATAGCTTGGACTCTTTTTGCCGTCTATGATCTCTCTCAATTTTTCCTTTAAGTTCCCTCTCTCTTGATCGGTATCATCTCTCTCTCTCTCTTCAATGGGTTCGAACTTTCATTACTCGATAGATCTAAACGAAGATCAAAACCATCATGAAGAGCCCTTTTTCTATCCTCTTGGATCCTCTTCGTCTCTTCTTCATAATCATCAAGTTCCTTCTAATTCTTCATCTTCTTCATCGTCCATTTCTTCTCTCTCCTCTTACCTCCCTTTCTTGATCAACTCCCAAGAAGATCAACATGTTGCCTACAACAACACTTATCATGCCGATCATCTCCATCTTTCTCAACCCCTCAAGGTACACACACGACCACACACATACACACACCGTTTTTTTAATCATCTATCAACCTAATTGGGTGTTTATTTTGAATTTTCCTTTTTCGTATAGTTGTTGAAAATTTGACTGATCGTTAATACAACGAATATTATTTTTAAAATTTTAACATAAAAAAAAATTAAATTATCAAATTAAGGGGGGTGTGTGTCTTAAGAGACCACATAAATCATTATTTTTCGGTGTTAGTTAAACTTGATCGTTGCTATATATCAGGCCAAGATGTTTAACGGTGGATCATCGTCATCCGATCACATGGTGCCAAAGAAGGAGACAAGACTGAAACTAACGATAAGAAAAAAAGATCATCGCGACGACCAAACTGATTTTCTTCATCAAAACCCGACAAAACCCAATTCAGACTCCGACAAGTGGATGATGTCCCCAAAGATGCGGTTGATCAAGAAAACAATCACCAACAATAAACAGCCCACTGATCAGACTAATAATAATCATAAAGAAGATCAGTACTCGTTAAATCAGAAGACTAGTTTCGAAGAAGATCACGATGAAGATCTCAAGAAAGTCTCGACCAGGACTACCACGGCAATCACCACGGAAAATCGCTACAATACAATCAACGATAATGGTTATGCTAATAACAATGGCGTGATTAGGGTTTGTTCCGATTGTAACACCACCAAGACTCCTCTTTGGCGAAGTGGGCCTCGAGGTCCCAAGGTAAACTAATTGATTTTATTGAAATTCTATATATTATTATACTGTATATCCCTTAATTCAATTTGTAAAACACATAACTATGTGTCTAGAATACTAGAACGCAGAGATATTTGATTTATTTAAGCCTAACGCATCTTTAAGCTTAATGACGCTCTTATCCTTATAATAATAATAATTTTGACGCATTAATTTTTGCAATTTTTTTTTTAAT
>KE153553.1:0-11021 GCA_000411075.1 Sisymbrium irio | reverse complement strand
CCAAACAATAAACCCAGATTTATTATGTTAACAAAAATGTAAAAACATAATTATATAAAAAAGACTGAATAATAAAACTATACCCATATTTCAATATGACAATAAGATTTTAAATATGGAGTCTTTTAAAAATATATTATTATATAACTAAATTTACATAAAAAAGGGTAAAAACATTTAATATGCATTCATAAGAATCTATAACAATCTATGAAAACAATCATGAAGATTTTATAAATTTGGATTGATATATTTATTAAAGTTTTGAAATCTTTTGTAAATTTCTAAAATCTGTCAACTTTTAAAATTCATAAAATCTATATAAATCAGTCTCCCAATAAACCCCCCTTAAACTAGCTCATTCTCATTTGATATCTGGTCAACTGAAGGGTGCTTGATTCCACTATTCCTGATATGATATGTCTCTTAAAAGACAATAGGTCTGGATCTTTACTATTGCATATGATTATATTTTTGAAATAATTTGGTGATATATTAAAAATTTTAAATAGTTGTTATAAAAATTATATGATATAAATTTGATTTAATCTTGTATATTTTACACAATAATACATGTTAGAGCACCTCTACAGATAAGAACTCCAAAATAAGTATTTCGAATATTTTATTATTAATATTTTTTAAAAAATTATACAATTAAGTTTAATACATGTTACACACGCACGATGTGACAAGAAACCAAAGCGAGGTTCTCATAGGTTTGTAAAGTTCTCATATGAGAACTCCATTCAATTCTTTCTCCTATTTTTTCAATTTTTTTTTTTTCTAAAATTTTGAGATACTCTTTTAGATACATTTGATGAAGGTTCTCTTATATATGAAATAGTTTAAAAAAATTTAAAGATTTCAAAATAAAAATTGTATATACTTATATAAATATAAAGGGATTTCCGCGTTTTGCGCAGGTTATTATTTCATATTTTAGAATGGTTTATTATTTTATTTTTGTTAAAAAATAATTATATATTCTTGTTATCTTTTGTGTTCATATTATTTTTATGTTTTATTCTTTTTGATAGGGTTTGACATAATTATTAATTAATTTTATCGTATTGTTATGTATTCATTCTTAATTTTCTTTATCATATATTTTAATTTTCCGCATTTTCATATAAGACCATATTTTAAATTGACATTTTAAGTTTTCCAAATTTTTCATGTATTCTTCTTATTATTTCTTTAGACATGTTTATAAAATGAGATTTTTTTGTTTCCATCCCATTCCGTCCCGACTTATCCTATTTATATTAGAAAATTTTGGGTACTTCCGTTCTTATCCAATTCTCGTTTGATCTCGTTTATTTTATTTGATGTTGTTTCTGATATTTTATGTACTTGTTTTTTTATATATTTTTCAATTTTTACTGTCTTTTCTTTTTTTGGTTATTTATCATTTTTGAATTTTTTTATTTAAGTTCACATTGTTTTAGTTCAATAAATTTTTTTTGAAAGTTTGTTAATTATTTTAGACTTATCTATAAGTTTGGATAATCGAGTTAGGAAGATTGCATTTAAAATGTGATGGATGTTAACATGAGATTTTGGTTTTTAATAGACAAATATAAATGAAATCATAAATAGAGAGTGCTTTTAAAAAAAATGAGAGAATGAATGATGAGTATGATGATGATGTATCATCACTAGAGGGAAGAAATGTTAATTTTATATATATATACTCTTCGTGGGTTTTTTTCATACGAATATGGAAAATATATTTATTTTAGCTAAATAACATTGTAAACAATCACGTTTTGCCTTTTTAAATATTCTCAATTCTCCAGAATTTTGTTTGTTATGTATTAATGTTGTCCGCAATTTTATCACAACCAATCAGAAAGAGTTTTCAATGATTTGTGAGAAAAACTAACTCCCAATGATTTGTGCAAAAATTTGAAGTACACTTGAAAGATTTAGTCTCTTTTAACTTTGGTGGTTTCACTGCTCTTCTCCTGGGACAACAATAGCTAAGACCGTTAAAGTTTGGACAGTGTGTGTTTGGGATCTTGACTTTATGCTCCTTGTATATTCGGTATACATCTCATTAATAGTGACCAGATAAGAAACTTCTTGGCCTAATTATTTCAGTGACCTTCTTGATCTTCCGACCACAGCAGTAGCCTCAGGATAAGCTTTCACTTGGTGGTGATAGCATGATAGTGAGTTTACCAAATTACTACGGTTTTCGTTGTTTCTCTATCGAGTGAAATAGTTTTAAAATTTTAAATAGATCATGAAACAGATTGATTTTATCTTAATCGAAACTAAAGCTAATTAGTCAACGCATCATAAACGCTTGAGGTTGACCTAATAAATCCTTACAAAACTTCTGGTAACATTTTTAAAAGACGATTGGTGAACAAAGGACGTGAGTTATTGATTCAGAATATACTTAACGTATTGAATCTTACACTTGTGAACCCACAAAAGTAATGGCAAATATTTAAACTGGAAGCCAAAAAACCTTTTCTGATGTTATGTGTATAATTTGACATAGCAAATAATAGTAGGTGCCACCGTTGCATCAATCCTCAATCATCTCGTTAGAACTTAGTTGGTGAAGAAAATTAAAACCTTCTTTGCAGAATTCAACAGTTAAAGTGGGAAAATAAACAAAGAAATATATAGTCCAAAGAACCCCAAAACCTTTTTTTTGGTGACTACTATCACTTTAAACACTGAACAAAGGATTGCAGGTTTTGTGGAGAATGATATCTTAAGGCGTGAACAACAAACCTATTCGAATTGTTTTTAGGTCATTCTTAACACACAATTGTTTCACAAGTTTATTGCACTGAGGTAGAAATAGCAATATCACAGTTAATCGTTTAAGAATTATCTTTATCAATAGACTCACTGGTATAATCTAATTAAACAAAACATCATTTATCATGTCAGTCCAACATATACCAAAACAGAGATTATGGACATAAAAGAATATTAGCAGTGGTTAAACAATATATCATTGTGTTGCCTATGCTTTAAACGGATCTATAGTATAACCTCTATAAATTAATACTAATAAATTAAAAATCTCTATAAATTAATAATTTTCTCCAGTTCCAACTCGAATTAATGTAAAAATTAGCAAATTTCGATAAAATAATAAGATAATAATTTTTTTTGAAATCTCTATGTAAATATGTGGTCCCAATAATAATATAAATTAATAATTATTTATTTTAGGCATAATATACGCAGGAAAATATACTAAAATATGAATACAATGTATTTATTTTTACTTAACATTAAAATTCAGTTAGTGTTATATCTCTAGTTTTACATATTTAATTCAAAATTCTTAAAAATGTTTATCTTTTATATTTGAATTCAAAACTTATAAATAGTTTTAGACAATATGATTAATTTTTTATTTTAAATATTTTCAAATGTATTGTAGTATCATATAATTCCATTTTCATAATTACAAATTACAAATTGTAATTATGATTTTTTTTTATTTTAAACTTAGGAACATATATAATTTTATATGTATATTCAATATAAATTATTAAAATCTATTCTAATGCAATAAAAAAATTTCTTTGTAATTTTAAGTTTGTGTATGTCATTTTGAATAAGTAGATTCATTTATTTTTTTTAAAACTAACATCATTTTTTCATAAAAGTTATATATTAAAAATTATTTCTATAAATTAATAACTTTATAAATTAATAAATTTTCATAGTCCCAACATTATTAATTTATAAAGATTTTATATAACTTTCCTACAAATATGCAACCCAAAAAAACACATCTTCCCAAAAATTGACATGTAAATGTCAATTCTCATGCCCAGCACATGAGACTTGGAACATATGCTAAAGGAGAACATCAGCTAATAATAAATGCTTTAATTTGAATCAAGTGAATGAATGTTCATGATTAAGACCTTAAGGAACTTAGCAGATAGAATATGGATTTTGAAGCAAATTGCGTAATTTGTTTGTGGGAATTGGGAAGAGTGAATCCAACAATAGAGAAAGGATTGGCATAATTATAAATCTAACTTCAGAAGAGGAAAAAAAAACTAAAGAAAATAGGGTGGGAGGAACTTTTCACATTTTTTTTAGTAATGAAAATTTAGGGCTGCAAATTCGTTGAGGCGGAAGGAAATACACTTGAAATATAGTGGAACGAAATAGAATGAGTAAATTTGAGAAAGTACATGTTGCCTTGGTCAGCAAGTGGAGACGAACAGTTTCAGTCGAAGATCAAAATTTTCAAAATGACGAAAAAATATCTCATATTTAGGGAGAACTATAGTAGATAATTCAATTAGAAAAATCACAAACTTTCAAGAATCTATCCTCGGTTTTGGCTCCTATTCCACAATCTTACACAACAATAGAACGCAATTTCAGAAAGTTCACGAAGAAGCTTTTTTCACCTTTTTATACTTGAATTTGAAGATGACTGATTATTTGCGTGGGATAATAAATTACCTATCAATTGAATACAATCGCTCGTTGACAAAACAAAAAGGCATAAAAGGATAAGCATATAAAATAGGGGAATTCGGCTAAATACTCTAGATTGAAAGTCAAATTGTCACATTATGCTTTCACATATTTTCAGTTAATTTGGACGAATTTACCATATTTACATATTCGAAAAAATCAAATAACTATCAAAAAAATATTTAAAAATCGGGAAAATATAGAAATGGAAATAAATTAGCTTATCAATATTTTTTTGGCCTTTTTTTTGAAACAAACGATTTTATAAAAATATTTTCGATTTAAGTTAATATTCGATCTATCTGAACTAGAATGTATGTTCTAGTTTTTATTAACATTCTATGCTAATTTAGAATGGATCAGTTCTATTCTAACTTTTGTACTATATTCTATTCTACAATAGAATATATATTCTTACCTTTTGTCTATGTTCTGACTTGGATAGATTATATATTCTTTTCTTTTGTCTATATTCTGACAAGGTTAGAATACATGTTGTTCTAGTCTAACATTTGTTCTAGTCTAACATTTGTTCTATATTCTAACTGAGGTTAGAATTCATATTCTATCTGTTGTTTTTTGTTCTAATTGAGGTTAGAATACGTTTCGTTCTATTCTATTCATTTCCCTTTGTTCTAACCGTCAACAGAAGTTACATTCTAGTCATTTCTCTTTGTTATAACTTTGGCTAGAATGTATATTCTACTTAATGTTCTTTGTTCTATTTCTCGTTAGAATTCATGATCTAGAAAATCGAATCTTTTAAGGTAATATTCTTAAAAAATCTTTAGAAAATCTAAAGAAAATATGGTAAATCTATAATAAATTTTAAAAATATTTTTCCACGATTTTTTTAAATTTTTATTTTAAAAAACGTAAAAACCCTACAAATATTTTTCCACGATTTTTTAAAATTTTTTAAGAGTTCTCGATTTTGTGTTTGATTTAGGATGAGAATTAATATTATATTAAAATAAATATTAAAATTAAACTAATTATGTTATTTATAATTATATTTAAAACTAATCAAAACAATTTTATAATTCGAATTTAAGAGAGCAAATGTGGATTAATCAAAACTCAAAAGTATAATGAGTCGATTAGTAAGTAGGAAAGTATAATGTGACAATTTAACTTTTAATCTAGTATTATTAGCTAAATTCCTGTAGAAAAAATTCTAAAGAGAGGAAAGTGTAACGAAGAAAACCATTACACATTTTATTCTCACTAAACAGATGACTTATTCAACTTTAGGAAAATGGTATCCTTACCTCCAGATTCTTTTTGGATTCACTGTGGTGATTAAAAGCACCCGATGGAGTAGTCTGACTTGCACGAAACCAGTTTAATAATATTCTATCATTCGACGTCAGAAAATAGTATACTTTTTATTTTTTAGACACGAATAAAAGGGATATGGCAAAATAAATTTGCAGAATAGATATAGAGAGAAACACAGATGTATGTTATCACTAATCAAAACTTGTTTATTTGCTACTGCTACCAACATGGAAGAGCTATTTTCTGTACATAGCTATCATCTCAACAACAATATTTCAGAACACAAGAGTTTAATAATATCACTTTTCACACAAGTCTCTCTGGTCATGCTTGGCTTGCGTGAGGTCCAGGAAGAGATCAATTCATACCTGCTCGTAGTCTGGCATCTTTCCATAACCTGCAATTTTTTTGGTATAATGTTAAATATTATTCCAGATTTTCTGTTTGCGACAGAACTTACAGAGATATTACAAAGAAAGTAGAGAAAGAGGAACAAAAACTACGGTGCATAAAGGAAAACTACAACAGCAATAATAAAATCGAACTGAGATTAGCAGTAAAAAATGCATGGATAAAACAACCATCCCAAAAGGAAACAAGACGAGAGGTTATTGTCACAACTCAAAAGCTGAAGTTGCCATCTTTGTTGCCACGAGTAAACGCTGGCGAGGCCCATTCTCAAAACCCCATCTTCAACATCACCTACAGCTTCTCCGGAGACAAACACAAACGAAACCTGCAATACTAATGGAATACGAGAACAAGAAAAGGAACCTCCAAACAAACCGACGGCAAGGGAAAACCAACGGACAGATGGAGAAGCCGCCTCCAACCATCAGTCTAGACCACCACGAATGTAGGAGCACAGACTATCTCCCACGGCTGCATAGAAGACACCAAAACCAGTTCACGCCGCATCTATTCATGCCGATAGACACCACTACCGACTCCACCAAATAAACCACCAAGCACCAGGACGAAGAAGACTACTGCTGGCCTAGAACCACAAGCTAACAACACCCAGAACCGGAGAAGACCGGAGCCACCCCAGAGACCAAAGCAAGCCATCAACTCCTGGAGCAACAGATGAACAAGCGATGTACAGAACACCGAGAGCCACCGAGATCTCACGCCATCACAAAAAGCGAAAGAGAACCACTAAAGAGCAGAAATCTAGCCGGCCACCGCCTGAATCCTCCGAAAACGGAGCTAAACCAGAGCACAAGGAGCATTGTCACATCACCAAGCGGATTTGGGCCAAATCTAACCCACACGACAGCACTAGCGTCGGAGACCTTGTCCTCGTAGGTTTCCTTACCGGGAAGAAGCCGGGAGAAGAGAAGAAGCCGTAGATCTACAGCCTTAGCAGACGAGCTCACACCTGCACAAAACCCGAGACAGAGCAAAAAGCTAGAATATGAAGAACCAGAGCCACATCCTTGCCAAACCAGCCTCCACCAAGTCTCACCGGCGACCACACCACCAAGAACTAAAGTTTAACTCAAGAAAGCTTGCACCTCCATGAAAGTGAAAACTGGAGGTCACCGAGAAAGGAGAAAAAGAGGACAACAAGAAGAAAATAAAAACAAAGGAGAAGAGGAGCCCTCCCCGGCGCCGGCAAGGAAGACCGACCACCGAGGAGGCAGATCTGGAAAAACTTTGAAGGTGAAAGTTTGGGGGAGAAAGAGAGAGAAGAGAGAGAACTTTTGACATTTGACATTATCTGCAATTGCACGAATCCACAAATTAATAACATTTGACATTATCTGATTGAGCGAAAGAGAGTTCCATAAGAAAGGAGCTTACCAGGAAAATAGTTAATGTCAATGACATAAAACACAAATTTTCTCCCATGTTCTCTAATCATGTCAATGTTAAACAACCTGAGTCCCTATACACCCAAAAACCAAAACTCTTACAACGGAGAAACTGCTAAATTTGTATTAGAACTCTTATAGAGCATTATGTGATTCATACCAATTGGCTTCGTAATTTTCTCACAAGCCCTTCGAGTAATGGCTTTGGTGGTAGCTCTGCACAGAAACAATTAACACATAAAACATACAATATGTTACAAGTCCAATGCAGTGAATCTCTTTTTTCACAAGAGCCAAGAGGAATAGGTCCTAACCAGCAACACGAGGGTCCAAGTCTGTTTTGTCCTAAAGCTACAGCAGATGATACCCTTGGGAATTGAACTACACCAGCAACTTTGTCTTTTTCAACATTGTTTACATTCGGTAGAGAGAAACGTCGGACCATCCTTATCACGTCACCAACAACAAAAACCTTGAGGCGTAAAAAGTGTGTCAAGATCGCATTGTCGAGAAATATATCACAACAACATATGTACTGAAGTGTGAGGTATACCAGATACCAAAGGGGGTTCAAGTTCTGGAAGCGAGAGACAGTCGTAGACTAAGAACAATTGATGTGAATTCGCAGTTCCGTCGACTAAAAGTGACTAAGAATGGTCAGGGTTTTTAACAATGTGAAAAAGATGTTCGGAAGAGAGAGACAAAGAGAAAGTGGGATACCTACTCATCCATGAGAAGTAACTCCACCGATGAGAAGGTCACGTTTTGTTGATTTTCAAAAAAATTGATCACTCTGAAAACTGATCATTGCAAAGAATTTGAGATTTTCTTATCCATTGATGTATTGAATCAATGTATGATTGTGATGGGGAGATTTACGTATATTTGTGATCTGAGAGTCAGCATCCAATTTGTAGACTGAGGATGGTGAGTTGGAGGAATTTGAAGAGCTTTCGAGATCGTTTTTGTAAGGGTTTAAAAGAGCATTTACGGTCAAAGAATGTGGGATGTGATCTGTGGCTGAAGTTGTAACGTAAAACGATTTGTTTTCCCTCGATGGCATTTTAGAGAAGACGATATTAGATAATGATGTTGGGTCAATTGTTGTTTTATCGGTCCAGTTAATTGTTTACAATTATTGGGCCACTAACGGCCCCGAATGAAATGGTCTGATTGTTTTGTTTTTATAAATTGGTATTACGAATCAAATAGTGGATCGGCCCGAACCGGTTTGGATGTTTTGTTTTCTTAATAAAATTAGAACTTAAAACATATTTTTAATATTATTTATAGAGTTCGGAAGCTAATTCGAGTTGGAAATCACGATATTTAACACAAGCTGGAAAAGAAATTCTTATTAAGTCTGTCGGAATCTCCATGCTCGTGTATTCTATGTCATGTTTTAAGCTACCAAAAACAGTTACAGATGAGATCACTCAGCTTTTAATGTGCTTCTGGTGGGAAAAGGGTGATGGTTCACGCGGAATCTCATGGATTGCTTGGCGGCGACTTCAATTCTCGAAACAAGATGGTGGTTTAGGTTTCCGTGACTTGGAAATTTTCAACGATACTTTGTTAGCTAAACAAGCTTGGAGATTATTAAAACACCCAGATACACTGTTAGCTCGTCTTCTCAAAGCTCGTTATTATCGCTATTCGTCGATCCTTGAAGCAAAGCATCGCACAAATGAATCTTATGGTTGGAAGTCTATTTTAGAAGGTATAAAACTTATCAAGCGAGGCTCGCGACACTTAATTGGAGCTGGGCATACTACGCGGTTTTTTAAAGACATATGGGTTCCTAAAGAACAGCCTGCTCCACTTGCTCTGTTACCGCATTCAGGTTTAGTGGATGATAACATGCTAGTAAAGGATTTCATTCTCTCCACATATGGATCACAAGTATGGGACATTGCTTCTCTACGAGAGGTGGTTCCAGTTCAGGAAGTTGAAGCCATCACACGGATTTATCTACCTCAGCATGCGAAACAAGACCGTATTATTTGGCCACACACGCCAACAGGAGATTTTTCTGTTAAGAGCGGTTACTGGTTGGAATTTAATGACAGACTACATAGTACACCGGACCTACTTCGTCCGCCAGGGGATAAATCGCAAATTTGGAAACTCAATATCATGCCTAAATTGAAACTATTTATTTGGAAATTAATGTCCAAAGTTATTGGTACAAACACTCGTTTAACATCACGTGGTATGGCTTTGGATACACTTTGTCCTCGTTGTCAGTTGGGGCCTGAAACTTTAAACCATAGTTTCTTTAATTTTCCCCAGTTTGTCATGGTTTGGCGTATCTCTGCTTCCTGTTGGCGTTTTCCTATCTCTTCAATTGAGTTTTGTGATTACCAAATGGCGGCCCTTCTTGAGCTTCAGAAGAGTCCTACTTTATCAGAGTTTCAGAAACTCCTTCATATTTCCATATTATGGCACATTTGGAAAGCCAAGTGTAAT
Organism: Sisymbrium irio; assembly: GCA_000411075.1. Lineage (NCBI taxonomy): Eukaryota > Viridiplantae > Streptophyta > Magnoliopsida > Brassicales > Brassicaceae > Sisymbrium > Sisymbrium irio. Next base: position 975 of record KE153553.1, on the reverse strand, counting down.
TTAATATTTCAGAGGAAGAGATTTGACCCACAACGTGTAGTACAATATGCTTCAGCGGCTACTAATGAATGGTTGGCAATTCTGGCAACAGAAAGCAATGGGGTTTCAACATCTGTGTCTTCACCAATGCTGGCTCATAATCGACCACCACAAACTTGGAGGCGGCCTCCACTCCAAGTGATCAAATGCAACTTTGACGCCAGTTATAACAATGTAACTTCTCAAGCTTCTGCAGGTTGGGTTTGCCGTGATTCTCAAGGATTGTTGTTATTCTGGGGTGCAATTACTCTAGGCACTACATGTTCGGCGTTGGAGGCGGAAGATAAAACTTTATTGTTGGCGATGCAGCAGGCGTCTCTGAATCATGTGATGAATGTCGTCTTCGAAAGAGACTGTAAGATTTTAATAGACAATCTTAAGGGCACAAGTTTCAATTTCACCATTGAAAACATATGTTATGATATCAGCAAGTGGAGGAGCAGATTTGAAGAGTGTTTTGTCCATTTGGTTCCTAGAAAATGCAACAATGTCGCACATCTGTTAGCGTGTAACTCTATGCATACCTCCATGTTTCTTTCCTTTACCACTCCTTTGGAGAGGCTATTACAAGCGTTACATTATGATTATGTAAACTCTTTCTATTATTAATACAATATTCAGTTGGAAAAAAAAACCATACTTTTTATTCCTTAATATATTACTAAAAGATAATCCCGCACATTGCACGAGATAAATTAAATTAAAAATTATTTAAATATTAAAGTTATATTATTATGTGATTATTAAAAGTTTATTATAAATTAAAATAAAATTAATTAAATTATGTTTTAGTTATATTTAATAAATTGAAATATGAAAGAATTTATTAAGTAACAAATTTTTTTCTGAATTACTAAGCCATTTAGTTTTATGTTTTTTTCTTTTTATTTTATTATTGAAAAGAAAATAAATATTTAGATAATATTTACAAATATT
>KE153552.1:50485-71259 GCA_000411075.1 Sisymbrium irio | reverse complement strand
CAGTTGATCCAGAGAAGATCACAACCATTACCGAATGGCCGACACCTAAGTGTGCTACTGAGGTTCGAAGTTTCTTGGGTTTTGCTGAATACTACAGGAAGTTCGTTGAGGGATTTTCCAGCATCGCCAAACCGATGACACGACTGACAGGCAAAGACGTAAAGTTTGATTGGACAGATGAGTGCTCCAGGAGTTTTGCTGAGCTGAAGAGGCTTTTGAATAAGACACCAGTGTTAGTACTTCCACGGTCAGGACTACCTTATGAGGTGTACACATATGAGTCATGATCTCAATTAGGGTGTGTTTTGATGAAGGAAAAGCGGGTCATTGCCTATGCATCGAGACAGTTGAGACCTCACGAGGTTAATTACCCCACTCATGATTTGGAGTTGGCAGCAGTTGTCTTCGTCTTGAAAATTTAGAGAGCTTATCTATATAGGGATAAGGTCCAACTCTTCACGGATCATCAGAGTCTGAAGTACATTTTTACTCAGGCAGATTTGAATTTGAGGCAGCGTAGATGGATGGAGTTATTGGCGGATTAAAATTTGGAGATCACTTACCATCCTGGGAAACTCAACCAGGTGGCAGATGCCTTAAGTAGGCGCATGAGCGACGTATCAGTGACTAAGGATGTCCAAGAGCTGACTGGGATGATTGCTAGTCTCAGACTTTGTGCAGTTACCGTTGAGAGTGAACTGTTGGTCTTGAGGCTGTGGATCAAGCAGATTTATTGTGGAGGATACGGCAAGCTTAGGAGAGAGATGAGACCTTGTATGAGCAGATCAAGAAGAAAGTTGTTGGATTTCATACTGCTGCGAATAGGATGTTTTTCTTCAGGAATCGAGTATGTGTTCCGAATGACGAGAAGTTGAGAAAAGAAATTTTGCAGCAAGCACATCACTCCCGTTTCTCCATTCACCCGGGAAATACCAAGATGTACAGGAATCTTAAGTAGTATTATCATTGGTCTGGTATGAAAAAGGATGTGGCTACCTTTGTATCACGTTGTCAGACATGTCAGATGGTGAAGGCAGAATATCAGGTACCATGTGGATTATTGCAGGAGTTACCTCTACCAGAGTGGAAGTGGGATATGGTGATGATGGATTTTGTAACTGGACTGCCGACCACGATTGGTGGAAAGAATGCCATCTGGGTTATCGTAGATCGTCTCACCAAATCAGCTCATTTCTTAGCGATCAAAAAACCGATGGAGCTAATCAGTTAGCGCGGAAGTATATTGATGAGATTGTGAGGTTGCATGGAGTGCCTGTCAGTATAGTGTCAGACCGTGACTCGAAGTTCACATATTTGTTTTGGCAGGCCTTCCAGAAGGCATTGGGGACTAAGGTTCACATGAATACAACTTACCACCCGCAGACAGAAGGTCAGTCCGAGAGGATTATTCAGACTTTGGAGGATATCTCAGGGCTTGCGTTCTAGATTGGGAAGGAAGTTGGGTTAAGTATTTTCCGCTGGCAGAATTTGCGTACAATAACAGTTTCATTCGAGCATTAACATGGCACCGTATGAGGCTCTTTATGGAAGGCTGTGTCGTACCCCATTATGTTGGTCAGAGAGAGTGTCGAGGCATAGTGCCATCTATGGTTCAAGAGACAGTAGAGCAAGTGGAAATGCTTAAGAAACGGCTTAAGGAAGCTCATGACCGTCAGAAGAGCTATGCAGATAAGCATCGGAGAGATTTGGAGTTTGAGGTGGGAGATTTAGTATACTGAATATGAGGACATTTGGGACCGTATCCTATTATTGAGCGGATTGGGGCAGTGGCCTATCGTTTCGCCTTATCGCAAGAGTTAGCAGGTTTCCACGATGTATTCCATGTGTCAATGTTGAGGAAAGTAGTCAGAGAACCAGAGTTGATTCTGCAGCAGCCGCCGAGTGATTTTCGTAGAAACTTGACTGCACCGAGCCTACCAGTGGCAATCTTTGAGAGTCAGGAAAAAGAAGTTCAGAGGAAAAAGACATTTATGGTCAGAGTTGGTTGAGAGAGAGATGGAATCCAAGAACATACTTGGGAGACCGAGGCTCAGATGAGGATCTATTATCCAGAAATTTTTGAGGAGCATATCAGACAGTCCGGTCAGAATTTGAATTCGGAGAAGAATTCCTCATTAGTGGGAGAGAATTGTAATGACCCAGACCCGCATGCTCAAGAAGGCCCAAGAAATGAAGGTGGCATAAACCCTAGTGGTCTTATTTTAATAACCTCTCTCTTTTTTCTCTGTCTCCAAAAAAACCTAAAAAAAGAGGATCTTTACAGAAATCAATCCGTCGAGAAGTAGTTTCGTGGATATGTCTCAGCCATCCTCTATATCGGCCGTTTTAGCATCAGAATCCGTCGAAGGTAATCTTCATAAACTAGTTTCAGATTGTTTTTTTTTTTGGAATCGTTTAGTATTTCGGACATAACTTTCTAACCGTCTGGAATTTCGTGGATCTAAGACCACCATCGGATTCAGAACGACGAGACGAGTCCGACGGTACGAAAATCAGCCCCAGCAGAGCTCCGACGCGCCCAGACCCGCTCTCAGAAGGCGGCGAGTGGATTTCTCGTGCCATCGTCGTCGCTAGGCGATGTACAGGCGGTGTATTTGGACACTTATCCATCATGGTGAATCCTCGTGGCGGGTGTGGGTGATCACTTATTCGTCACGTAGGGAAAACTGGTTGATTTGTTTAGGTACTTTAGGTGTCGTGTTTGTTTATGTCTAGTCTATTTTCCTTATTTAGAGCGCTAAGGCTGGGACCGTGTCTTACGGATAGCTTCCCAACCTCACTGAGTGACTCTCCTGTTACTCACCCCCTCTTTTTCTTATCATTTCATGTCGGACTGACGAGTAGGTGGTTACATGATGGATCGGGTGCCTTATGACGTTTTTTGTTTTCGTATTTTATCTCTAAACATTGTTTTCAGTATTTTATTCAGAGTATTCGATTTATTGAACTGAATTTTTTTTTATTTATTATTTAATAAAGTGGAAGTTATTTATTTGAGTTATTGGTTATGTAAGTTCTGGTTCATGGCACACCGTTCTCGGGTGAGGATGAGATGGGTGTTACAAAAACATCTCCGTTGGTCTACATCAATGATCACCTTCCGTCGTCTGATAGTTACAAACTCAGCGTTTGTGTTGTGACGACTTGGAATGGGTTCAAGGGAAAAGGTGGTTGTTCCCTTGAATCAGTGTTGGTTGACAAAAAGGTTTGTACCTCATCTTTACAGGTCGTGTTCGACTATTTGGTTATTTTTATTTTATATTAATTTGTTATATGTATGATAACATCTAATCATCCGCCTTTTGTTTTTTTTTTGTTCTTTGGCGATACAAGGGTGAAAGGATCTATGCCACTGTTGACAAAGATTTTATCAAACGTTTCCAGAAAGATTTAAGACAGGGGTCTGCTGTCTGCATAAATTTTTTCGAGTTGTCGATTATAAGAGTGACTACTGTGTTGGTCTTGCTCCCTACAAGATAGCCTTTCATGAGACTACTTTCTTGACGAACTGTGTGGATTTTAAATCTGAAGTTCCTGAAAAATTTCAGAAAAGTATCAGCCAGATAATTACTGGGGCTTTGGATATGAGATATCTGGTAGGTATATGTCATTAGACTTTTGGTAGATGTTTCTTTAGGATTCTTGCACACGTAGTGATTAATGTATTGGTTTGCAGTCATTATGTCTTTATATTGTTAGTGTTTCTGATTGTGTTCGTTTTACTTTTTAATAATAATATACAGATGTGGTGGGACAGTTGATTCGGATGGGACATTTAGAGGATCTTGTTTTTCAAGGGAAGCGTAAATCCATACTCATAATTGATCTTAGGGATGAGATGTAAGCATATCTTGAATTGCATCATATATTGGGTTGTTTTGGTTCGTTTGCATATCTTACTCATTTATATTATGTTGATATTGTTTTGGTTTCAGTGATACACGTATAACGTGCACTTATGGGAAAACTATGCGAAACAGGCGTTCGACAGCCCATCTGTCTTCGTGTGAATGATAAATTTTGCATGCATTAGAGAATATAAAAGTGAGTTTATGATCAATATATTGTGTCCATATTTTCTTATTAGGGATGCAGATTTTTCTGCTACTCTGATGTTCATCATATTATTTTTGATACGTTAGATGTTCTGACGATCTCTAATTCAGATTTGATGTTATCTGAGACTCAACTCAAGAATTTGACTTTGTTAGAGATTGAAAAACTTTTACGTGTAAGCGGAACTTCTCTGGCCAAATACTCGCCCATGCTTGTTCCAGATGACATAGATCTTGATTCACATCATAATCCTCTGATATGTGACGAAGAAAGCTATGATCGGGATCAGCTACAGATTAAGCACGAGAATATGTTGCGTACGGTAACCGACAAACAGTGGTCTATTTATGAAGAATTTATGGAGGCTGTTGGTGGCGAAGGACGTTTGTTTTTTTGTGTATGGTTCAGGCGGTATCGGGAAAATGTTTCTATGGAGTTTGTTAGGAGCAGCACTCCAGTCAAAGTGTACGATAGTGCTTAATGTTGCATCGAGCGGTATTGCTGCACTGATTATGCAGGGAGGAAGAACGGCCCATTCGAGGTTTGTTATTCTGATCGTGGTTAATAAATTTACATGTTCGATAACAGTGGGTTCTAAGCTTGCAGAGCTGATTGCAAAGACAAAACTGATAAATATGGGATGAAGCTTTGATGATGAACAAAGATTGTTTCGAGACGTTGGATAGAACCTTGCGTTATATACTAAAATGCGAAAAACCTTTTGGAGGCAAGGTTATAGTATTTGAAGGAGATTTTCATCAGATCTTCCAGATGCGGGAAGGGCTGTAATTGTTCTTTCTGCGTTGAACTCATATACTCTCTGGCCTCATTGCAAAGTGTTGTGTCTTACACGGAACATGAGACTGATACCTGGCGATAATAGTCGCGAGATGCCAAGATGACTGCTTTCTCTAAATGGATTATGGATATCGGAGATGGGAATATTGATAAAAATGATTTGGGTGAATCGGAAATCGAAATACCAGAAGCCCTAATGGTCGGAGATTGCGATGATCCTATTAGAACGATCGTGACTGAGATATATGACGAGTCGTTTACCACTAATCGTGATCCAGCATTCTTTGAACGGAGATCGATACTCAGTCCACGCAATATGGATGTTAATATAATAAATGACTATATGCTCTCACAGTTACCCGGTAAGCATTTATCTCTTTAGGTTGTTTTTGTGATTGGTGTTTGACTTTGTAGTTTTTGACTTTTTTTTTTGTAGGAGAGGACAATGTATATCTGACCTGTGACAGTATAGATACGACCGAAAGAGAGATTGACCCCAGTGAAGTATCTGAAGTACGGTGTCGCGATGCTGAATCCTCCGTTTCAAATGATCTTGGGAATATGATATAAGGAAGAGTTTTTGAATAGTGTAAAGATTCTGGGTTTGCCGAATCATGAGCTCCGTTTAAAAGTTGGTACACCTATAATGATGCTCAAAAATATTGATCCTCCGGGTGGTCTGTGTAATGGAACGAGGTTACTTGTGACTAATCCCTCTGACTATGTGATCTGGTGCTAAGCTGATAACTGGTGACAAAGTCGGGAAAACGGTCCTTATACCGAGGATATACCTGACACTGACTGTAGGAAAATTCCCATTCAGGATGAGGTGCAAACAGTTCCCGATTGCTCTGGCCTTTGCAATGACTATCAACAAGAGTCAGGGTCAAACTCTGTCTAGAGTGGGTCTGTATCTACCGAGGCCGGTATTTACACATGGTCAACTGTTTGTGGCTGTCACGAGGGTAACAACTAGGTCAGTACTGAAGATTGTGATCACTGATGAGCATGGCAAAGCACAACGAAAATTCTTAATATTGTGTACAACGAGGTTTTTCAGAACATTGAATGATATCCAATGGCTATAGTAGCTATTATTTTATTTTATGGTTTCGGTACGATTTAGTTGACGATATTGGTTTAGCTATGTTTTTACTTATTTTGGTGTTTCTTTAGTATGTTTGGGTGATTCCATCTATCGCATTATATATTTATTTAATGGTTTTTTCCTCTGCTAGTTATTATATGTGATCTGAATTATGTTCTGACATTGCATTCAATTAAAGTGTGATATAACGGGGGCATTTTTTAAAATGTACGTCTGGATTAAGATCAAATTTTTTTATTGTACTTTTGACTTACATGGATTAATAATAGCCCAATAGTTAACCCATTGCCAGAATTTGTACAGAACTTCGCATGACTTGGTAGAAACTAAATATTATCCGTTCTGTTTGTATTATAGATGTTGTTGGTCATGTGGTCAGCGTAGGAATCCTTAAGAATATCGTTGTAAATGGAAAGGCTAGGATAAAAGTTGATCTCATTATCCGTAATACAGAGTTAGTATCATTTGTCTTTTTAAATAAATGATTTGGATTATTTTTTAGCACTGATATTGACTACTTGACATACAACAATACACGTTTAGCATGTACCTTTTGGTCCGAGTATGCAAAACAAGTGTCTGACTTTTTTGAAGTTAGTACTTCGTCGTCCGTAGTATTGGTTGCTCGATTCATGTGTATTAAAGAATACAAGGGTACATTGTTTTATTTCTTATTTGCTATCGTTCTTTGATGCATGCGTTAGACCTTACAGTTTTCCGATTATTATTAGTTGTTTTCATTTCCGTTTCGCAATTGTGTAGGTACTTCTGTCGTTGCACATTCTTTCACCGCCAACGAGATTCTTTTTGATCCAGATATTAAAGAAATAAACGAGTTTCGGTCTAGATTTCCTGATGATGATCTGGTCATTACGAGAGAAGATTTACAACCACTACTTACACCTCCTGGGCCGGAGCTTTATGACGAGTATTTTTATTAAAAACACAATCTGTGGTGTTCGTGGTTTGTATATGCTGAGTGAGGTTTGTTTCGTTGCCAGGGTATTCAAAATTTACATTTATCGCTTATGTTCTGATTGTACAATATTGTTATATGTTCACGTTCTGCACAGGTAGGTCACTGTGTTACTATGTGCAGTGTAGTATCTGTCAAAATCACATTCAAGGTTGTATTTTATAGCATGTCGGAGGTGTAAGACAACTGTTCATCCATGCGCTGACAATATTGGTGGTGATGAGTTTCCAGAGAGGTGGGAGTTGGCGAGGGGATACAGTCTGGTGGTAAGTAACCTGCTTTAATTTAACCAACCTACTCTGTAATAGTGTTTTCACTACCGGTTTGCCATGATTCCTAAGCAGGAATTGTAGATCTGATCAGTGGCCAACTTTAAGTCAAAGGAGAAAGAGTGGTTGCAATGCTGTTTTACGTCTCAAGAAGTCCATTTATGGCCTGGGCTGAATTCCATCTTTAAGATTGCTCCGCTAGGGCTTTCGGAGTTGAGTTCCTTTGTTAGCTGAGAACCCAGTCAGCAGTGTGCTCACATCGATTAAAAGAGTACACCTCTGTTCCATTTTAGTGGTTGCAATAGTAACGTGTCTAACGGCTAAGCTAGGTATTTTATTTTGAATTCGATATCGTCCGGTAGTGAATGACTATGTATTGATATTGGATGGTTTGGTTTGTTAAAGGTATATGATCATCTTAAGCGTAGCTAATTATACAGGAGAAGCCGCTAGGTTTATCCTCTATGATAGTGTTACTGTTCCTTTTATTGGTTCGACGACTTCTCAGCTTTCGGAAGAGGTGGCTGAGCTATGTGTGTTAAGATCATTTATTTATGGTTTTTAAGATGATATATAATGTGATACTGATATGTTCAGGAAATGCGTATATACTCCCTTTGGCATTGTTGAGAATTGTCGGTAGGAAATATCTGTTCAAGCTCAACGTTGTTAAGGATAATCTACGGAGTCATAAGGCGTCTTTTAAAGTTGAAATAATCACCGATGATCAGGATCAGATCGACAAATGGAATACACAAGGTTGCACTAAGGTGATATATCCATACTCTCTACCTAATGATATGTCACTTCTGTATATTTTATTGTGTCATTTATTTATTGGTTTTTTTATTCTGTGAGACCTTTGTTATAAATTGTACCCGTGATTCGCGTGAGCTTGCTATGTATACACGTTTCTATGTGGTAAAACGTTCTTTGGTGTTTGGAGATGCTTTGGATCCCAAAAAGATCAAGACAGCTGAAAAGGAGTGACATATTAAATTATCTTTGTTATGATTTTATTTGTATTGTTTTTATATGATTTTATTTGTTAAATTATATTGATATAGTGATGTTTAGAGTTATTTGGTGTTTTTTTATATGTACTTGGTCGATTTTACCTTCTTTCAACATCAAATGTTATATGATATAGAATACAATTTGTGTTCTAAATTTTGATTTTAGGCTGTATTCGACTGATAGAACAGGTGCATTATTAGAAAAATCTTTTTGGGTTAAGTAGAATAAGTCCAATATCTATGAATTATTTAACTATAAAGCAGCCCATTAGTGAGCCTATTACGAGTTATTATATAGGTTCACGATGCCCATAACAGGCTTTTTATGTTATCCACGTTTGGATATCGTTTTAAACAAATATCGATCAGATCGGACTGGGTCGTAAATAATTCAGAATACAAATCCATTAATATCATGCGTAGGTTTAGTACTTTCGGTAGCGTAAATATGTGATAAACGGGGATTCTTTACCGGATAAACGTAAATTGCAGAGTTTGAAAATAATACAAAACATCAAACTAGAAGTATGATGTTTACTGCCAGAAAGAGTTTGAAAATATTACAAAAACCAATATAGAAATATGATGTCTAAGGATCTACGACGGAGCCAGTGTCTCTCTAGATCAGAAACCTACAAGATACGAATTGTTAAAAGTAGTAAGATTGGCAGAGTGTTAGGTGATGAGTTGCTGGATTAGATAACTTACTTCCTTCTAAAATTGACGGCCTCTCTGATAGGCGGATTGAACATAAAACAGGAAAAATCAGCGATGGACGTAGCTACCGTTCTTGAGTAACGAGGACCTCACAAACCTAAAGAACATATTGCTGTTAAATATTATCCATAGATCGTTACACTATAGTTTACATCAATATGCTCATTACCTATATCTTCCTCCAATCTCCAGAATCTGAGGACACATACTCCACCGTATTCTTGATCGACTTCCCATTGATCATAGAATCTTTTGGCAATTGCTCCAAAGGCAGTGCAACTGATGGTGTAGTCATTGTATTATTGACAATATGATAACATATGTTACGAACTTGTATAGCTAAACATCTCTAAAACTGACCTTTACTATTAATAATGTCACTTACTTCTTATCGGTAAGCTCAAAACTTATAACATATGGTTCTTCGTTTTTGATGCTAGGTTGTTCATTACACAGGTATCCAACAACTGAGACATAACCAATCAAATCTGATGGTCCATACGATAAATGGTAAGACTATATTAGTCGAAATATGTTGAAGGTGATCATTTTTACCGTTTTAGCTACATGATAATCATATATATATATTTGAGAGGGTATTTAGTTTACCAGTAATTATAGAGGTATCAATTCTTTTGTTGAAAACGTTTTCCAAACTATATCGAGATATATATCATCCGGGATTGGAGTGATATATCTTACAAGTGTGACTCTTTTTAGCACTATTTTGTACTTGTGCTTGGAAAGTTTAGGAACTTCGACTGAGAGTATCACTCTGAAACCGAATACGAACCTCCATTGACCTTCGACGCATGCTCCCCTAGAAATTCTTGACATCATCTGGAAGGAAGGATGGTAGCATCGATTTTAGAGCGCTACATAAATTATACAGTTTAGATTTTAAACAAAGTTTGGTAGATATAGTCATGTTTATATGAACATATGATGGTTGACATACGTCTTGGTCAGTAAGGATCATTTTGACACAGTCGTCTCCATTAGGCGACGATACGGTCCATACACAAAGAACTTTCACGACAATCGCCCATACCTGTCCTACAGAAATCAGATCTTTGACAGAATCTCTTGGTACTCTATTCTCCATAGAAGTTGCTATAGATTGTAAAAATGAAGAGCTCTTTGAATAATGAGATAGATGTTGAGATGAGTAATGCCATTATTTAGTTTTTTAGCTAGATATGTACTCAAGTGTTTAGAAAACAAAAAAAAAAGTAAAATGAAGAATAAATGTCCACGAGTTCCTAGACAACAATATTAAATTATCTATTTATTGGTGTATACGTTTCAAATGATTTAATTTCTGTCTCTTGGATTTTCATCTATTGAAATGACAATCCACTGTATATTGCATGCATCAAGTATAATGCTATAGTTTCTCCATTTTTTACCGAAAAAGTAGATACTCTTACAATAAAAGAGCGAGTGAAGATAGCGCTGATGTAGACATTTAGAGTATATATATCTTGATTTGAAAGTCCATAATATCTTTGTACATTTAATATTTGTGATTCCATATGATAATTGAAAAATTGTAACAGATCAACTTTTGAATAAGTGATTTTGAGTGTTTTAAATAGATAGTACATGCATTCAGGTTAAAATATCTAATGTAAAAAGAATTAGTATAAATTATTTTTTTTGTTTTTAATCTGGGTCTTACGTTTATCGTGCATTGGACATTTTATTGTTCTAATTTAGAATAATCAGTTACTTTTACAGCTCTGGATTGTAGGATACAGTTTTTTTTTAAAAAAGGAGTGTATTGATAGGAAATGATTACGATATATGAGAGAGTTGGCTGTGGTGATGTTTGTGATATGCATNTACTCCACCGTATTCTTGATCGACTTCCCATTGATCATAGAATCTTTTGGCAATTGCTCCAAAGGCAGTGCAACTGATGGTGTAGTCATTGTATTATTGACAATATGATAACATATGTTACGAACTTGTATAGCTAAACATCTCTAAAACTGACCTTTACTATTAATAATGTCACTTACTTCTTATCGGTAAGCTCAAAACTTATAACATATGGTTCTTCGTTTTTGATGCTAGGTTGTTCATTACACAGGTATCCAACAACTGAGACATAACCAATCAAATCTGATGGTCCATACGATAAATGGTAAGACTATATTAGTCGAAATATGTTGAAGGTGATCATTTTTACCGTTTTAGCTACATGATAATCATATATATATATTTGAGAGGGTATTTAGTTTACCAGTAATTATAGAGGTATCAATTCTTTTGTTGAAAACGTTTTCCAAACTATATCGAGATATATATCATCCGGGATTGGAGTGATATATCTTACAAGTGTGACTCTTTTTAGCACTATTTTGTACTTGTGCTTGGAAAGTTTAGGAACTTCGACTGAGAGTATCACTCTGAAACCGAATACGAACCTCCATTGACCTTCGACGCATGCTCCCCTAGAAATTCTTGACATCATCTGGAAGGAAGGATGGTAGCATCGATTTTAGAGCGCTACATAAATTATACAGTTTAGATTTTAAACAAAGTTTGGTAGATATAGTCATGTTTATATGAACATATGATGGTTGACATACGTCTTGGTCAGTAAGGATCATTTTGACACAGTCGTCTCCATTAGGCGACGATACGGTCCATACACAAAGAACTTTCACGACAATCGCCCATACCTGTCCTACAGAAATCAGATCTTTGACAGAATCTCTTGGTACTCTATTCTCCATAGAAGTTGCTATAGATTGTAAAAATGAAGAGCTCTTTGAATAATGAGATAGATGTTGAGATGAGTAATGCCATTATTTAGTTTTTTAGCTAGATATGTACTCAAGTGTTTAGAAAACAAAAAAAAAAGTAAAATGAAGAATAAATGTCCACGAGTTCCTAGACAACAATATTAAATTATCTATTTATTGGTGTATACGTTTCAAATGATTTAATTTCTGTCTCTTGGATTTTCATCTATTGAAATGACAATCCACTGTATATTGCATGCATCAAGTATAATGCTATAGTTTCTCCATTTTTTACCGAAAAAGTAGATACTCTTACAATAAAAGAGCGAGTGAAGATAGCGCTGATGTAGACATTTAGAGTATATATATCTTGATTTGAAAGTCCATAATATCTTTGTACATTTAATATTTGTGATTCCATATGATAATTGAAAAATTGTAACAGATCAACTTTTGAATAAGTGATTTTGAGTGTTTTAAATAGATAGTACATGCATTCAGGTTAAAATATCTAATGTAAAAAGAATTAGTATAAATTATTTTTTTTGTTTTTAATCTGGGTCTTACGTTTATCGTGCATTGGACATTTTATTGTTCTAATTTAGAATAATCAGTTACTTTTACAGCTCTGGATTGTAGGATACAGTTTTTTTTTAAAAAAGGAGTGTATTGATAGGAAATGATTACGATATATGAGAGAGTTGGCTGTGGTGATGTTTGTGATATGCATGGCCTATGTTGATGTGTGCATGTTTTATCGATAGTAAACACGCTTCAGGATTTGATGTATATCAAACAGATATTATCAATTCTCTTTTGCATTAAATGTGTTATTATCTTTTTATATACAAAAATAATTTGATATTGACCTGTTTTCGAAATTTAATTGCTCTATAGTATACATTATATTGGTAGACATTTTGAATACCGTATAAACTAAAGTATGATGCTTTCGGTAAATAAATAAAAACATCAGAAGTTCATATATGTATAACGTAACATTGATTTAATTAGTTTATAAGGATATTAATAGACACATGCATATTTTAATAATGGTATAAACTAATTAGAGAAATGATAGATGATAGCTCGGTTTCAGAACGACGTTTTATAATTTTTTTCATCTCTTACATCATGAGTACTTTGAATTTTGGTCTAATAAAATTCAGAGAATATACAATGACGGTTGGAATTTGATGTCTCGAACAGTTGTGAAGTAAAAGGGTCTAATATACGTTTTTAGAGGATATAGAAAAGTATCTTTGGTGTGTGATAATCTATGAAAGGATAAAATGTTTTCATTTTCTGAACGATCTACATCCAGGAAGAACATGTTGGAGAGTCAGGGTCAAGATTTTTTGTCTCGGAGTAAGGATTGGTCTGAAGGCAAATCGATGGAGATGGTTGTTTGTGATGCTAAGGTATACTTATTTGTTGCAAATAGTAAAGTTCATTGCATTGGTTATTAGGATAGCTTCTCATGGTTTGACTTCTTTTCGAAATGTAGGGTATTCGGTTCCATGCCTCTATCCATCCAAAATTTGTTCCCGTATACAGTGATCAGATAAGGGAAGGCTTGTGGAGAATCTTTTTGAGATTTGCTGTGAAAGAGGAAGCGAATTTTGGCTTACAACCTACATGCTCAAAACTAAAGATCGAGTTTGTGCCTTATACATCCGTGCTACCGATTGATCCAGTTTTGAGTGATCTTTTCCTTAAGTTTACGAGACTTTTTGACATCATAGATCACTCGACTGATCCAATGTTTCTCATAGGTATATGTTTTATCTGAGTCAATTATGACTACCTTTCACTGTAGATAGTTTAACATATATTTTCATTAATCTTTTATATCAAATGTGTGTAGATGTTGTTGGTGTCCTCCACCGTCTCGATGGGCTCCAAGAAGTCAAAATGCGAACCAATAGCAATGCGATCACGAGTCTACGTTTTGAGCTGATCAATCCTGAGTAAGTTATGAATTTCCTCTGCTAGGCATGTCGATGCTAAACAGTGTCTAAACCATTGTGTTAATCTAGCTTTCTCTTAAAATTGTTGTAGGAAGGATATTATTATTCCTTGTGTTGCCCGTGAAAACTTGGCTAGGAAAATGTATGAAAAATTTCAGGAAATTGATGGCGAGACAATCGTGTGTGTTCTTAGGTTTTTGAGAATGTCTGAAAGGACAGGTATATCTTTAGATTGGTGATAGATGTTGACATAGACAGATCTTTCTATCACAAGTATCGTGTAATCTTTGGTCAGGGATCGACAAGGGTTCGATTGTGCTTACTTGCTCCGATTTATCTGATTTCATGCTCAATCCAAACGATTCCGAGATTGATGACGAGATAAACAAGTAAGAAAGTTTTTGTTTTTTACGCTAATGTTCTTATTATCTAATGCATTAATATAAATGTGTATTTTGTTCGTCATTTCAGGTAGGTTATAGTATTTTTTAAGGCATATCATGTTTTGGTTTAATGACTTACAAAAAATTAAGTATAGAGAAGATTGGAGTTATATGAACTAGACATTTTATTTTGATTGATGGGATTTAACAACTTTGGATATATATTAGCTGTCATAAAAGAAAGAAGTTAATGAACACTAGAGGAAAAACATTATCATTCAGAAATTTGGTTGAAAAAACATTAGAAGTGTCGACATTGTCTTGCATAAGCATCATATGAGTGTTTGAATAGTATTACACCAGATTTAAGGGAGCACTATTCACAAATTCATTTTAGTGTTGAACTCTTTTTATTTGCAAAGTGATCCTTATATTTTTAAAAATCTTATTTTATACCTAAATAAAATAATCTAATATTTATATTAAATATATCTTCTCAAATAAAGTTATAAATATAAAATTAATTATATAAGAAAATATAAACGCAACCATAGTATATGTAAAATAAAAATATAATAAATAATACATAAAAATACATAATATATACCAAATTTTAACTAAACAAAAAGCGAAATTTAACATTATATAAAACATAATAAAATATTGATTTGTGGTTTAATGTAATTCTATCAGTATAATAAATATTTAGTTTTAAGAAAGTTATATATTTAATAGAAAACTTCAAATTTAAAAAGAAATGGGAAAAATGAGGGAAACCATTATTATAATAAAACAGATACCTATTTTATTGTAAACTCATTTTTAGGGAAAAAGTGAGGAAACCATTGGAGATGGTCTAATATAACTATTATTGTAAATACATTCCATGTTTTACTAATACTCGGTGACAAAATAGAGTTGGGAAACACGGTTTATATGAAATATCACAGCAGTTTCTAAAAATCCTGAGATTGGCATGTATTATCAAATTACTATTAACTCATATATATGCCTCCTAACACAATTACTAGCCTTCACACGCTAATGTGGGTAATAGCAAATCGGTTTTCCTTTGTAGATGTACAAGATAATGCCATGTTCAATCCAAGCATTTAAACGACTTGAAACATGTTCGATAATACAATGTTCAGATATATTTAAGCATATCATAAATATAACATAACTTTAAAAACTCTTAATATCCGAAAAATATGAAAGGGATATAGTGTCATTCTGTTCTAAATATAAGATGAGAGGAGGTGAGGAGGAATTGGGTACGACAAGGTTCATTGTACCATATTTTTGAACATATGGGTCGCTGTATAGCAGTGAGCGTCTGAATTTCTCGACTTCAACCAGGCGTGGATTGAACCTAAAATCCGACAAGCAACCCTCGGTCTGGAGCCAACGATCGTCCTCAAAGAAGCCTGTAGATAGACAGAGAGTAAGAAACATTAAACAACTCTCTAGGTTCGCAGAGCTTAAAAACCATCAGAAACTTTTGATAAACAACTCTCTATAAATTTTACTTACTCAGTGTCCTATGAATTTTCCACATCTTTAGGACCACAATCACCTGTCCACAATCTCTCAGACTTTCATACCCGTCTCGGAATGCTAAAGCTTGAAATCCAGTCACCACACATCTTATAGTACTCTCACTGTTATTATCAACATCCCATGGTCAGAGTTAAACAAAGTCTAATGAAAAAGTGATATTTATATCGAATGTATGTCTATACTTACATATTATCCCTGATGTGAAAGACCATATTTACCGTAAAATACTCATCTATGAGGAATACCGGTTCGAACACCACTCCCATAATATCTACAAATAACAGTTTTTCATTTCTATAACATCGGCATGATATTCTTATGTTTTATGAATGATGATTTGTGTCACGAATACAAACGTAACTAGTGAGAAGATTGCATACCTACTGGGAAGTTTCTGTTCAGGATATAAAGCAGTGCATGGATATTGAAGAATTCCATGAAATGCCGATTGATGAGAGGATCTATGACGTCGATTTGAGTCAGTGACATTGCAACTATCCTGAAGGGAGATTTTGTCGGTCTGAAACCAACATAAACGTGTTGAACTTAAACGCGGATGATATTGATCCACTTTCCCTCATGCTTTTCGAGATCTTAGAAACGATTGACAATTGTTGAGTAAATGAACAAGTCCATCTTGGTTCCATGCACAATAACATTGAAATTGTAAATGAGATGGACTTCACAAACAAGAAATCAAAAAGATAACAACTAAGTAACTGCGAGAGACCAATAATAGTCAATTAAAAATACTGGCGAGATTGTATAATTGAATGTTCCAACTGTAAATTTAATATCCGTTACATAAAGAGCAAATAGTTTAGAGTTAAAGTTTTGTTCAACCAGTATAAAATCAAACACTAAGTAAAATAAAAATAAAATCTAACTCCTTAACGTATAGACACGTATCATTAACTTAAAGACCAATTCGTTTGTGATTTGGACTGTACTTAAACCATATTCTATACCTCATGCTTTCATAAACAACATTCACCTGAATTCTTCAACTAAAAAAAAAACACAAAAAATCATGTATTACTTGCCAATCAAAAAGATGTTCACCAGATTATTATCCCCCTTTGAAAATAACAGAAGACATAAAACAGATCTATTATACGAATATCGAATCTTGACTACCAAGTATCAGTTTGCATGTTTCGCCAAACAGTAGCAAAAGTAAAGAGACTTAGAAACATACCTCTTCATCCGCAAGGATGTAACTCCAGCAAATTCCATGGCGGGGGTAATAGATTGGGTAAGCCCTGATTATTTCGCCCAGAATCTCCAAATTGTGATTTTCTCATTGTAGAACACGGACGAAAACAGATCGTAGTTGAACATCTAGACAGTTTTGTTTATTGAATTAACCACTGAAAAAGAATGGAGAGAAGGAGACAGATAACATCTGTTTGAGTTTAGATATAGAAGAGGAGAGGAACTTACAGGTTAATGTAGTACGTAGTGTCTGTTTGGAGTCAAAAAGATGTAAAGAGAGTAAATGATACTTTATGTACGTGGCTCGATAACGATATGGTAATAAATGTTGGTCTTGATACTTGGAATCTAAGAGCAAAAGAAATTTCGAGATCAGAATCAATGTCCGAATACGTAATGTCAGTGTTTTGTTCAGTATAGCAAAATTATGACGATAAAATTAAACTATCTTTGTGAACTTATTTTATGATTGATGCTAAGAACGATAGATAAGTTGATGTGTATCAAATCTTACTAAATCTAATAATAATATTCATGCCGGTTTGTATTTTACGATATAAATAATAATAAAATAAAATCAAAAGAAAAGGGTGTCTGATATGAAAAGGTATGACCCAATCGACGTTATCATGTCCTTGCACTATAAGTTTATGTCAAATTCCCTATAGAATTTCTCCAGATTTCGTATCAACCCGTTTGGCTTGACATCTTTCTGTAGAGATTTATATTCAAAGCACACAGCCACATAATCTCTTCTTCTCTACATACATTTTTCAGAGACGTCTTCTTTGACAAAAATTACATATCTTCAAGTATCCAAGCTCACAGACGCTACGATATGGGTATTTGTCAAACGAGACTACTATGACAAGGACATAGTTTATAGCATTGGTCGCAATTTAGTGTTTAGTGATGTTGATGTAAGTATTATATTGTTTATATATGGCGATTGCAGTGATTATCTCTTGATAGTTTTTGATTTACTTATTTCTTTTCTGATTATCTAGGGTAATACTGTGGAGGCAACTATTCCACATATATTGGAGACATCTTACGAAGACGATTTCAAAGAGGGTCAATGTTTTTTATTGACAAAATTTGAAGTGTGTGAATCATCAATTTGGAATCGGATAAAAACTCTGCGGCTTCATCTCTATTTTACTGATGAAACAAGGCATATTTGATCTGATAAGACGATATCATTGTCAAAGTATTCATTTGTCCGTTTTGATGAAGTTAAAGATGGTTCGGCTTACTGGAGATGTGAACCAGATGCTATTTTCTATTTAACATGTGGGTTACATTTATAGTAGATATAATTTAGAATTCTTCAGCATTTATCTTTATGTGCAATTCCAGTTGACCTGTTTGGTCTAATAATCAAGATTAGCAGACTTCAGCGCATCACTCCTGTTGATAGAGATAGGTGTCCATACACTTATTTAGAATTCACTCTCAGGGATATCAAGTAAGTTGTTTTGAGATAGCATCTATATTTGATTTATACTGAATCGATTTTCTTGCCACATTAACAAATAAAATTGTCTGTTTAGTGGGTTAGAGTTAGAGTGCGCAGCTTGGGATCATTTAGCCATCAAATTTGATACGTTGTGAGTTTCTTTTCGTCCGAGTGGTATGATACTGTGTTGTCTAAGGTTCTGGTGCATGTGCAGGATGTGTGGTTGGTATTTTACTTTGTATGTTTTCAAGCATTGGTGATTGTTGTAAAATTTCACTTTTACAATCATAAATTCTGTAGGATATTATCGAGTGAACTCAAAAGGCTATGTATCCGATATTTATTCAATCCTTATATACCTGAAGTATTCGATGCTAGACAAAGTTGAGTTCAGAGAGAGTGTTCTCAATGATTTCGTAAGAGTTGGATAATTTTGTTTAATTACATAATAACACCATATTGCTTATGTTTACATCTGATGAACAGATTTATGATGCGTGGTGATGATTTCAAAGTCGAAGATGAGTATGAGGATATCACAAGCTCTGATCAAAATTAATCCGTTTATATTTTAATGTGATTGAATTCTTAAAACTTTAAATTACATCTTCTTTTTGTTTTTCATGGTGATGAAGAATTTAACTATGTAATATATACATATGTGTTTGGTGATAAGTTTCAAGACTATAAATTAATATATATTAAACATATACTAAATAACAATTAAACATAATCGATTTGGAAATTTAGTATAGTGTACATATAAAAAATTATTCAGATGAAGTGTTCAAATTATGGTCCCAAAGATCCAATACATAATGACAAGTCAAAATTGTGATACTTGATTTAAAAAAAAACACTTCCGCCCGCGTAGGGCGGTTGTTGTTGAATTATCTGATGACCAACCACTAGTGAATTTTTCCAACGAGTTTCCGGCGAACTTCCACTAGAGTTTCCGATGAAATTCATGCGAGCCTTCTATTAAGTTTATCATCTTCTACCTTTTTTTAAATAGGTTTGATTTATTTTAGTCCAGTTCGGGTTAGTTCTTCGGGTGAGGTTGAGTTGGTCGGGTCATCGAGTCGATCTGGTTTGGGTCGGGTCAGGTTTAACCAGTTTGACTTGGTTTACTATTGACTTTGATTTTGACCGTTGACTTTGACCAATTAATCGATTTTAATCGTTTGAATTCCGTTTTCACTCGATTTTCTGCGCTTATTCCAGATTTAGTGTCTGTTCGAGCATCTGCAGTTCAGAAAGTGCAGTTCCCTAATTTGCTAAGGTGAAGACTATTCTGCAAGAGCCGTACTTTCGTCTAGAATTTCTCATATGGAATCTAATACTAAATGTAATTTGTTTTCTCTAATCGAGTATAAGTAGTTTTGTTTGTAAATTAGATTTATGAATATAGATGATTCAATCCAATTAATTGTGTACGTTAAAACTGATAATTAGTTGTTATATATATTTATATGCATACTTATATATATATATATATTATATAAGTGTATGAACATATAGACGTTAGAGGCGGGGGTATACAGATTTCTGTACTATCGCCTGTTGGTTTGTGAGGATTGCCTCACTACATGAAAAACAACAATCATATGTTGATTATGTCTTAACATTACCCAAACATAAACTCAGTTTACCAACAAAAAACCATCTTAACAATCAGAATAACTAGAGAGTAAATCGATTGTAAGAGGTTATGGACAATAGATAAAGAGTTTAAGTATTGATTTGAATATAGAATGGACAAATAATAGTTTGCCACTAAGGCAAACTCAACCTGTGTAATCATCACTCCTTACATTGTGAACAATTAAATAAACACAGTTAAAGTAGAAAGAGTTACACAAGATTATAAGAACTAGTCTCTGATTTCAATTAATTAGTATGTGTTTTGGTAACAAGGTTACACGCCCATTTATAGGAAAGGCTGTAAATTAAATTACATAAAATAACAAATGCTGAAAGGGACAGCTGATAGGCTCTCTTTACTCGATGTGCTTAAATCATCATGTGATTCTTCCTTCCTTTCTTTGCGTATTATTCAAATTGCATCTGGAATAAAGTGTCACACAATGACTCTTAGTTTGTTTCATCTGAAGTTGGTGTTAATAGAGAGTAAATCGATTGTAAGAGGTTATGGACAACAAATAAAGAGTTTAAGTATTGATTTGAATATAAAATGGACAAATAATAGTTTGCCATTAAGGCAAACTCAACCTGTGTAATCATCACTCCTTACATTGTAAACAATTAAATAAACACAAGTAAAGTAGAAAGAGTTACACAAGATTATAAGAACTTGTCATTGATTTCAATTAATTAGTATGTTGAGTATGTCTTAACATGACCCAAACATGAACTCAGTTTACCAACAAGAAACCATCTTAACAATCAGAATAACTAGAGAGTAAACCGATTGTAAGAAATTATGGACAACATATAAAGAGTTTAAGTATTG
>KE153552.1:27159-42874 GCA_000411075.1 Sisymbrium irio | reverse complement strand
TATATATATATATATCATAAGTGCATGAGCATATAGACATTAGAGGCAATGGTATGGAGACAAACTTCTGTACTATCGCCGCCTTGTATGGAGAGTGTGGACAACCAATGTCGATCTATTTTCCGGTGCCTTAAGATCGATAAAGCATCTGTGGGCGGTGTGTTTGGACTCTATTCTATCTTGGTGAATCCTCGTGGAGGATGTGGGCGATCACTTATCCGTCATGTAGGGAATGCTGCTTGCTTTTTGGATGCTTTAGATATTGTGCTTGTTCATATTTAGTCTTTGTTCCGTGTTTGGAGTGCTATGACCGAAATTGTGTTTCGCATGTTTTAGTATCCGAGACCTCACTGAGTGACTCCCCAGTTGCTCACTCCCTCATTTTATATTTCAGGTGAGCTTGACGAGTAGATGGACTTACGGATTGATCGAGCGGCATTTGAGATATTTTACGGTTTTTGTATTTTATTTTAAAAGCTTGTTAAATGATTTTATTTCGGGTATATTAGAGTTGTATATTTATTAGTGATATTAATAGAATGGAGTATTGATGAGTTATTGGAATATAAAATGAGAGAGAAATTAGGTTGCGTGGTACGCCGTTCTTGAGTGAGGATGAGACGGGTGTTACATAATTTTTCTGGAAAACAATAATGAGTATTGGTGTTTTTGAATGGGATGTTGTGCAAAACATAATAAATTAATAGGTAACGATGAACACTCAACTATTGTAATGGAAAACTAAGAATAACCTTTTTTAATTGGGACGAACATGAATTAGATCCATTCAAATATTAACAATGATTTTCATTAAACTTGGTATTTTATTTCATGTATTCTGTCATGTATTCATGATCTGTCATGTTTTCTGGACTAGAGAACTTTGTTAACATTTGAATGGGTAAGTTCGCAGGAATTTATGAATCGAACAATTATTCAGAAAATACCTAAGTTCCAATTAGAGATCATAAATCAAGGGGTGTTTTCTGTCATTTATTTTCCTAACATTGGAGAACTTGGTATTTTCTTTCATGTTTTCTGTCATTTATTATCCTAACACTAGAAATCAATGGCAAGTTCGCTGGAATTCAGAGATTATGAATCGAACAACTATTCATGGTGTAATTAAGAACATGTCTCGAACTCAAACATAAAAGTAAGACTGATCCACTGTCGTGGCACCAACAACTTTATCTAGCAACCTAGAATTCTAAACTGTCGTTTGAACCTAAACTTCTAGACAAGCATTAAGACCAGGTTTGATATATTCACAAATAGCAGTAGCATTGTTGGCTAAGGACAATTTGCTCATCTATGTTTTTTCCGGCATTTAAACAATCACTTTTGGTGTATTAAACAACCTAAGCTTAGAAACGAGGTAGCTAATCTACTTTCAGCATTAAGATCAACAATTTAGCAGGTGCTTCCACGTACAATTTGGGCTCTTTTGCTCAGTTTCTTCTCTTTTTTGCTCCAAATGCTCCATCAACTCCAAAAATCATCTAAAGCCTCCTTTCAACCTGAAATATCCTGAAATAGACTCACAAAAATCCAAATAGATAAGAAGTTCCAGAAGGCGGCTCTTTTCTTATTGGTCCAAATTAGGTAAACTTGTGTTTTCTCTTTTTCTGTCCATCAGGTTGGAGCATGTCCTCCGGAGTAAGCAAAATCGGGAGAAGGTGCTCCCGCGTACAATTTGGGCTCTTTTGCTCAGTTTCATATCCTTTTTGGTTCAAAGGCTCTGTCAACTCCAAAACTAATCAAAAGCCTCATTTTAACCTGAAATATCCTGAAATATTCTAAAAAAACTCCAAATTGATTAGATAGTAAATGTTATAATGAGTCAAACTCACAACATATCAACTCCCCCAGACTTAGACCTTTGTTTTTCTTTAAAAAACTAGGATCTAAACATTGGTAAGAAGGTGGAAACTCGCCTAATCTCAGAAACTGTGAATCAGACCACAACCTCCAGACCACATTAGAACAAAAGATGCTCATACTTACCAAAAACCTCTCCTGCAAACATCACCAACCATAATCCATATTTGGCTTTCAAACCCAGAAAGGATCACCTTCCAAACAAAAGAATATTTACATTTAATTAAGGGTGGCGTGAGCTTCTTATCAAGGGCACTAGTCGAGCAAATGGAGGCTTGGTAAAGTGGAGGCTGTTTAATGGTGGAGCTTAGAGTGTTTAAAGGTTACCTTAGTTTTGTAAAGGATGCATGATATCACACAAAATGGTAAATGAAAATGGACTCATTGATGATCCATAACCTCTAAACACTCGCCTATTTTCTTCTCCTGGCTCTACCTCCTCAAATCAGGGTTGTCTTCTTCACCGAAGTACATCTTGTGCTGAGGAACACACATTGAGTTACTAATTCACCTCCCTTCATACCTTTCAAACAATTTTTTTGTTTGTTTTTTTTTTATGATGAATGAAGGGGGCTTTACATATGTGTGTGTCCCTACATCACGAAAATATTGGCTGTTAGGAATCATACCCCAGATGGTGGACTTAAATCAACATGTGATCTTGCTCGGAGCGGGTGCTCCCAGTTGGAGCAGGTGTTCAGTCGGATGCTCTTCCTGTCCTTGTTCTCAACTCACGATTCTCCAGCAAGAGTTAGTTAGAAGTTGTGTTAATCTTGTTCTCCCCGATCCTTTTTCACATATCTGCACATATAAGATATAAAAACACAAATGCAAGTGGTTTGAGAAAGAGATAAGATTGAAGGTGGGTACTAGATAAAAATAAGCTAGTAATCAGGATCAGAAAGAGTGACAAAATGAATAAGAAGTCCTGAATATATGATGTAACTCGTTCCCTAATACTAATGTCCAAGACAAGAAGAATTTCAGTTCAAATTAAGTACATATAAGATATAGTCTAAGTCTTTCCGATGAAACCTCAATATGATGAAATATTATGGCAGGAGAAAGATCCGGATGTGAAGAAGCCTCAGCTCGTCTTTGCACTCTAAACCCTGCAGTAATGGTCACTAAAAAGATGGTCAAATCTCACAAATGGTCTAAACTCATCATAGATCAAGATCTTAATTCCCACAAGTAAGTTTTGATATGACTCATCAAACCAAGGAAACTAAGTCAAAGGAAAAAACAAAAACAAAGGACTGACTCAAAGAAAGTACGAAGATAAGAAACTAGACGCAAGATATAACCCTCCCCCAGACTTAAATCACACTGTCCCCAGTGTGGAAATAAGATAGAGAAATAGCTTAAACACCAGAAAACTTATCTGGTAAGAGCACCCGCTCCACCTGAGTGCTCCATCTTTTTTGGTTTGCCTGGAATATGTGATGGATCAGGTGCTCCGGTCTCGACATGTTGCTCATATATTTTCTGTTTGCCTAGAGCAACCCAAGCAGCGAACGGAGCTGATGCTCCGGTAGGTTGCTCCCCTGTTTTTTTTTTTTTTACTAAAACAAAGAAAACCAAAATAAAAAATAAAAATAAAAACGAAAAGAAAGGAAACATGTACACTTACCAATGGGTTGCCTCCCATCAAGCGCTTGGTTAAAGTCACAAGCTTCACTTGGATGGCTATGTATCAGCCATGTTGAGCTTGAGAGCTTGCTCCAAACAAACCGCACAATCAGACATCCCCATGTTCAGAACCTGACTCAGCATACCATTCACCACATCCACACCTTTTGTTTCAACTCTAAGAGGAGAATAGCTCTGACTTTAGAGAAAGGCTTAGAGGAACCTATACACTTCAGCTTGTACTCAATAGAGTTTTTATCATATCTTTGAGGAGTTAAAGTCATTTTAGGACCTCCCTTGATCCTTTTGAACTGTACTTTTTCTCTCACCTCTGCTTTCTACCAGAGTTTATTACTGATTGGAGGATGATTTCCATCTAAAACTTCATTAATCTCACTCTTATCACCAAACTCTTTCACAGTATCAACAATCAGCTTCTCCTCATCTAATGCTGAGGTAGAATAGGTGTTTTGGGGTACTCCTCTAGTGGGGATGACTTTGTAGAAAACCTTTTTGGTGACTTTGTCAAAGGAGACTCTCTTATTAAGCATATAAATAATTGCACCCATTGTAGTCATGAATGGTGTCCCAAGAAACAAAGGCATATCATAACCTCCTTTGATCTCCACAACCTAAATATCAGTTTGAAGTAGGCAATCCCCTACTTGGATAGGTAAATCATAAATGACCCCATATGATGTTGATGTGGTGTTGTTTGCAAACTGAAGAGTCATCTGCGAAGTTTTTACCCCAACAAGTTTCAACCTCTCTGCCATAGCTTTTAACATAAGATTCACACCAGACCCAAAATCACAAAGAGCTTCTTCAAATTCAGCACCTGCAATGGATCATGGAACAAAGAACTTTCCAGGGTCTTCAACCTTAGGCAATACCCTCAATGGTGGTGATGTATTTCTTTTCTCTTCAAATAGTGCTTTAATCTCCTCAGTCTCTCTGCAATCCTAGAAGAAATCATGTAAGGGAAATGTTTCCACAACTTCTTCAAAGGAGATCTCCTTAAGAATCTTTCTCACCATCTTTTTGAAATCAGCCAATTTCTCTGCACTGATGGGATCTCTCTGCTCTCTAGGTGGAACTGGATAAGGAACATTAGGAATGTAAACCCTTTAAAGAGGATTTTTTCAGGTTTTGTTAGAGCACCCGGGCGGAATAGGTGCTCCGACGAAGAGTTAAGTTGCTATCTATTTTTTTATTACGCCAATAGCTGGTGATCTAGATCTGAGGCATGCTTCATCGTTTTTTCTACGTCAGGAGCATGTGTTCCAGTTTGGATTGAGTGCTCCTCAGCTTTTTCTAGGTCTGAAACGTTTTAACATCCTCTTAACAGGTTTATGCAAGAATCTGGAATTGGATAAGGCTGTTACCTTGCTTCGAGATATGAGGTTGAATTCTCCAAAGCCGGATGTTATTATCTACAACACTGTTATAAGAGGTTTATGTGAAGGGAAAGAGTTGGAGAAAGCATTGGAATTGGCGAATGAAATGATAGCCGGTGACTATAAAGGCAGGTTTTATGGAAGTTGTATTGTCGTATATATCACTAACGGCTATATTAGAACCCCTTTGATCTTGTCATCTTAATAACCGTATATATTCTTATAGTTAGATTGTAATTATAAATTATTTTCTGTAGATTTTAGTCTATAAAAATATATTCTGTAACTGTATTTTTTGTATTTAAGATAATAAATGAAAAAATAATAAATAAGAAAATAAATGTGAAAATCAAAACTCACACAATCAAAACTTATAATTAATAAAAGTTCGAAAATCTTTTAAATAAGAACCCGAAGACCAAGATTGTAAATATTTATTTTTATTGATATTTTTCCGAAAATACAAAGGAATCCGTATAAATTTTAAAAGTCTTATAATACGCGTTTAAGTATTCAGAATGAGATAACTAAAACCTATTACATGGTTCTACATATATATTAAAGGTCTTGAGCTGTTGAGGAATCCTACTTTCAATGTGAGACTTTGTTAACTTACTGATTTTTAATGTTTTGTGGGTTTTGGGCTTTTTCTCTATGAAAATTATATCGTGAACAATAACCCGTGAACAGTAGCACGTGAACAGTAGTGGTTCCGATGAACACTAATGGGCACAATGAACAGTAACCGGCCCGATGAACAGTTATTTGATCATACAAACCCAAAATAAACAGTTAACTCGCCATTTCAGTCAATACGTATTGTGGAAGCATATAATGGAATCTGATCGCAGTTTTATGATGCATTTAGCACGCCGTTTGACATGAGATTAAGTTGGCGAATCTAAATAGTTGTAATAAATAGTCTCTTGTGCAAATATTTGAATTTTTTGGGTCATCAATCTTCGAGGGAGGTTTTGACACCAACAGTTAGCCCACCAGCTCGCTATTTCTGTGTGTGGAGGTAGCAAGGTTAAATAAAGTGTTGATCGATATTGATGAGTCGAAATGATGTACTATGAATTCACGAGAGGCCAAAGTTAGCACAAAGTCTTGTTTCGTTTCACTTATTTTTGTTGTTGAGGAGGAATTCGAGATAGAGTACTCGATAGACTACTTGTGATGCTTAAATGAAATTCTAATTAGCTCGATTTTTTATATTTGAATATAAGAATCCAATGTTAGGTGAAGTTAGATTGCAGCTTGATTCCACAATCTTTGTGTCTCAATTTTAAGACGTTTTCTTTTTTATTGTGTTCTGGATGTTGCAAGACAGTGCATTTGGACAGTTTTTACACATGAAATCGATCGGGTCTTTTTTCTTGTCGTAGTATGTTTGGATCTCGGCTTTGTGCCTTATGTCGGTATGCTAAGTTTGAACTCATGTTGGTTTTGCAATAATAAGGAAAATTGTTTTAGTTCAAGAATTGTTTTGCATGCTTAGAAGCAGTTTACCGAGTCGGTATGATAAGAATGGTTTCCGGCATTCAAATCTTGATACCAGTTAGCTCGAAGAAGTTTGAATATTTTATTGGAACTTGAGGTTAAGACAAAGGTATCTTGTTGTGGCCAGCAACATACACATATTTGAAATTTAAGAGAGTTGCGTCTATAACTCAAGAGAGTCGCGCATACATAGTTAATAATTTATGGGAGAGTATACATATATACCGATCCACTCCCCCTAATTTTTTTTAAAGGGGGTAGCTGAACTCATCAATAGATAAGCTACTTACGTACCCTTGGATAAAGGATCACGTCGTTCGTAGTTCATTTGAAGTGGATCGAGTTTGTCAGCTGCTCATACTGGCTATGTCCGCTACAACTTATGTCATTCTGGAGGGCCTTTCATCTACTAATGTAGTTGTGGTTTTGGCTATGACTTCTGCCACTACAGGTGCATTTTTATCTGTGGGAACGCGGTTGCGGTATTCATTATGACTTTCGCTGCTATAGAGGCATTATCGTCAATAGTGATTCGGTTTCTCTTTTCGTTATAACTTCCGCTACTATAGAGGTATTATCATCAGTAGTGATGGTAGGAGTGCTTCTTTCTTGGATCGTTTTTCTGCCTTTGAGACATCGGCTTTTCTCCCGGGGTTTGTATCCACCTTTTGGCTTTAGGCAGAGTTTTCATTCATTTGGCTCCACCTTGTTTTGGAAAACTCTTTGGAGGACAAGAGTTTCCTTCCTGAATTTCTGACTGTGAATATCGAGGTTGTCATACTTGGCAGCTTCTTGTTGGCGGTTTTGGGTACGAACAAGTGCCTGGTCTCGTATTTTATTGACTAGATCCAGTTCGCCGAGAAGCGTCAAACGGTTTGGGCCTTTTTGATTGAAGAGTTTCCTGTGCCTGACTCCGGCGATCCAGATATCCGAAAGGCTAACATATTCAGTACCGAAAAACAGGTACGAATGGTGTTTCCCCCGTGGCTCGCCTCAGGGTTCTTTGACGCGATCGTCAGACTCTTTAGAGTTCTCCCACCCAATGGTTTCTGCGACTAAGGCAATACGACAGTTCTCTTCGCATAAACCCTAGAGTTCTTTCGATATCCATCATCGGTTTCTCCTGACCAAGGAATTTCGTGCGGGCATCAACGATGGACATCTTGGAGATAAACTGTGATTCATTGTTTGTCATGATTTTGTATTAGGCTCTGTGGACGAAAATTTTTATCTTCTTGCGGTTCGACTTCCTCCTATGGGGGTCTTTCGAGGTTTGTGTTTTGCCTTGGATCAACGCTTGGTTGCTCGATGAACTCCTCCAGAATCACCCATCTTGCCTCCGTGGTTAAAGTTGATACCAGGGCCGCGATATGTCAGTTGGGAAATTTCTCTGTGAGGGATTCACATCGACTCAAGCTCTTTGAACCGTTTACTAGGCCCTATAAAATCTTGAGATAGGCTTCTGTCTGATCATCTCACATGTCGTATTCACCACTGAACTTGTTCTTTTCCATCTGGGAATCACTGAGATTTTGGATCTTAAGACCGAGGGCAAGCCATAACCCCACGGTCATAGCCTTGTAATCTGATTTGTTGTTTAGAGGCGTTCAAACAACAGCCGGAACGATTGTTCCAAGATTTCTTCGGTGGACGATGTCAATCGTACTTTGACCCCTGAACCTTGTTTGGTTGATGATCCATCAACATGGAGCACCAATACCGAGTTCGGGGTTTGTTCTTCAATGCCCGCGGTTGGAAGCTCGACTATGAAGTCGGCCAACACTTGGGACTTGGCACACGTTCTGGTCCGGTAATTGATATCGTACTCACTTAGTTTCACCGCCCATTTCGTTAGCAGTCCAGATTGACTTGGACTATGCAAAATTGTTCTGAGGGGAAACATGGTCAGTACGATGATCGTATGTGACTGGAAATATGGCCGCAAGTTTTTGTAGGCCATCACCATTGTCAGTGCGGCTCTCGCTATGAGTAGTTATCGAGATTCTGCATTGTTGTTGGGGTTTGGTTTACGTAGGAGATCAGTTTTTGATCATTACGTTCCTCCATTATGAGTACTCCGTTCACTGCCTTTGATGATTCCACAATATAGAGAAATAGAGGTTCTCTTTAGGTAGGTATCACCATGATAGGAGGGCTTGCCATCTTCTGCTCCTGGAACGCTTGCTCGCAATTCTCTATCCACTTGAATTTTTTAGTTGTATAGATGGTATCGTAGAAAGGCAGACATTTTTCTGTCAATCTCGAAATGAATTGGTTCAGTTCTGTAACTAGACCCGTCATCTTTGGACTTCTTTTTTTGTCTTCGGCGAAGCCATCTCTATCAAGGCATTCATCTGTTTTGGGTTTACCTCTATCCCTCGGTGCATCACGAGATTGCCCATAAATTTTCTAGAGGCTACCCCGAATCTGCACTTTGCCGTTCATCGTTTGTGTCTGCTTAAGTCCGAGCTTCTGTTTCTGTCTCTTCTGTTTCACCCACTTGAGGGTGAGATCATCTTTGAGCTTTGTGGCTTGTGATGTCGATGTCGATCTCGAGCATGTTTTATGTGGCCCAGCGAATGGGCTCACGTTTGCCTTTAGGAAGGAGATCAACTTCGATATGATCGATTCTTCCAATTTTACACCGATCTTTACTCAGCGATGCAGATGCTCCTCGTCGATGCAGATTGACATCAAGCTCATGGCTTGGCACGTTGATATCAATTTCGGGCAAGTCTTCTGGGGCAAACACGAAATGTGATCACGTTTTCCTTTAGGAAGGAGATCAACTCCTATTGATCTGCTTTTCCAAGCTGACACCAATCTTAACGCAGCGATCCGGATGCTTTTCGTCTACACAGATCGAGATCACCGGTTCACACGAGGGCATTGGTTTCTACATTGTGGGATTCTTCTTCTCGCAATTTGCATTCCTGCTTTGCGAGTTATCGGTCCGCTTTGCTTTACTTGGTACCACCTTGTTGACCGTTTCAGTTACCAGATTTCTCAGCTTATGTTATTTTAAGAAACAAAAGCGAGAATCCCTTCGTCGTTCACAGACGGTCTCGACCTCAGTCGGAGTCGGGAGTCTGAGGTAAACATGGTGGGTGGGATCGCCTCTACCGAACTCAGTGAAGGTGTCCCCATTATCTCGTTGTAAATTTTTGGGCGATCGACCACCGAAGATTTTGTTTCTGTCTTTACTACTTTCGCCTCTACGGGGAGTTGGATTGCTCTGATCGTCGTCTTCTTTCTTCTGGTGTAGGCCTTCCTGAAACAGAGTAAATGCTTCCTGAACCAATATATTGTGGAAAGGTTTCCGGACTTAGAACAATAGCTTCCCTAAAACGGCATTGATCAATGAATGGATGATTTGAAGTGTTGCTCAAGCCTCGTTAAAAGTCTTCCTTGGAAAACCCAATGGGCCAAAACCAAAGGCAAAGGAAAAAGAGCACTTGAAGCAGCACTTAGTCCATTCATTGATGCACTTGAGCTTGCAACACGACCAAAGTGGTTCTGATCGGTTCTTCTTCACTCCGGCTCAAGTGTCTTAGTAACATTCCAATAGCTTGGTTGAACAGTTTATCTCTGGATCAAGTCATAGGTCCTTTTCTCATCTCCAACACGTCCTCAGCTCCTTTAGAATCCTCAGCTACGAGCTCTTCTTCATCTGGTTGAAGCATTGGTTTCAGCTCCTTATCCATGATCGCATCACAGGCCGAGACAAGCGAGAACTGGCCACAACTTGTACTTAGTAGCGACTTCCAAATCACTTTTGACGAGGAAGACGCAACCGAGATCCAGCGTCCGCATAATGATCCACTTATGATTAAACTGGCTATTGGAGATGCTAGCGTCTTTTGAGTCTTGATCGACACCGGGAGTTCGGTCGACGTCATTTTCCGAGACACTCTCTGAAAATTGGACATCGATTTATCTGAGATCGAGCCCATACAGAAACCCTTAACTGGATTAACGGGCGAAACTACTATGACTCTAGGTAACATTCGACTCCCCGTCCAGGTAGCAGAAGCTACTAAAGTCGTGAATTTTGTAGTGGCTGACCACCCGGCCATTTACAACGTTATTATGAAGAACTCTTGGATCAACTTGATGCGAGCTATCTCTTTGACTTACCACATATGCCAGAAGTTTCCAACGAAAACATTCATACACACCATTTGGGGGAACCAAAAGGAGTCCGGATTTTTTTTTCCTAGTGAGTTGGGGTCAAAACCCACATTTCCGGAACTAACGACTAAAATGTTTAAATATCGGAAAAGAACGATATTCGGAAAAATAGTTTGACTAAAAATATTTTATTGATAATTTTACGAAAAAGTTCATAAAAACCCTTTTTCGTATGTTTTTCCAATAAATCTCGATAAAACCAAAGTTTTTCTCGATCTTTTTGGGGATTTATCGATGTTTTCGGAAATTTACCGATGTTTTATGGAACTTTGCATCGTTTTCGGGAAACATCGTCACGTTTTTATCTATCGAAAACGGCACAACGTCAAACCAAAGAAACCTTAATTTGAGAAGGAAAAGGACAAGATTTTTGGCAAAGCCGACAAGAAGCAGCCGCCTCAAGATTTACCGATTTCGGAATGTTTTCCCGAAATAAAAGATTTAGCGAGGATTTCAGGAAGTTTTCCCGAAAGAAGAAAGGAAAACCAATAAAGCATAGGAAAGCATCAAGTACCCACATCGAAAGTTTAGTAGTTTTAGGACTTATGATGTCTTGTATATACAGAGATCGATTTCTTTCTTTGTAATCATATTCTGAACATCTCGGAGCAAGCATTCAGGCTAAGCAATAAAAATCCTTCTTCTCTTTCCCTAGTTTTTCGTCTATTTTATAGTTTATATTGTTGTTCTCATTCCAAGATACTCGGTTCCTCAAATTATCATTACGTATTTACATTGAGGTGGATTTCGGTTCCCACATAGTGGGACATAAATTCGGGAAACTCCAAGTAGGTAATGAAACTCTTTCTAAACTGAAGAAGCCGAAAATATATTTCCTCAGACACAAAATCCAAAATATATTTCCGAGAAAGAGGAGGCTTTCATGAAAGAAATCACGCCGTCAGGTGAGGGAGTTAGCACTTCTGAAACCGTTTCAAAGGCGTCGAAAGAAACATCTGAGCAATCCAAAGCTCAGAACATGGAGCCCTAAACTCCCCGAATTTTTTTTAAAATGTCATTCACGTTGTGGGAACCGTAATTCACCTCAATTTAATTACGTAAAGATAATGTGAGGGACCCAGAATCTTGGAATGAAAACGAAAATAAAAGTAAATAGAAAGATGGAAATTGCAAGTAAAACTAGGGCAAAGAGAATGCTTGTTCGAAGATTGTTACAAAGATCGAAAATCGATCTGTATATAACAAGATAACTTAAGTCTTAAACCTAATAAACTTTTGATGTGGGAACTGTCGTTTCCTGTTCTTTGTTGACTTTCCTTTCTTCTTTCGAGAAAACTTTCCGAAATTCTCACTAAGACGTTGAATCTTGAGGCGGCTGCTTCTTATCGGTTCGGTCAAATCGAATCATTTCCTTTTGGCATTAGGGATTCTTCGATTAGACGTCATGCCGTTTTTGGTAGATAAAAACGTTAAGATGTTTTCTGAAAACAACGTGAAATTTGTTAAAACATCGAAAAATTTACGTAAACATTGATAAATCCCGAAATGATCGAGAAAAAAGGAAAGATGCATGGTCATGTCTGGCTTGGCACCATTTTAAGAGGAAAAATGCGCCGAGCCGGTCATCTCTCTTGGTAATTGGCCGACTGATCAGCTCGGTCTGGAAACAAATCGTGAACATTCCCCCGTCAGCTCGGCATGAAAGAAGAGAGGATGGAGGCCGATCCAACAATACTCATCATCAGCTCTGCATTTATTGAGAGGAGAAAGGCCTTGTTAGTTATGTATTTGGGAGTGGAGAAAGGAGAGGCCGAGCTGGTCACCATGCCCTTCACCATCAGCTCAACATCAAAGAGAGAAGGAGGAGAGGCCAATCTGGTCACCATGCTCTTCACCATCAGCTCGGCATCAAGGAGAAAAGTAGGAGAGGCGGAGCTGGTCACCATGCTCTTCACCATCAGCTTGGCATCAAAGAGCGAAGAGGAGAGGCCGAGCTGGTCACCATGCTCTTCACCATCAGCTCGACATCAAGGAGAGAAGGAGGAGAGGCCGAGTTGGTCACCATGCTCTTCACCATCAGCTTGGCATCAAGGAAAGAAGGAGTTGAGGCCAACCTGGTCACCATGCTCTTGACCATCAGGTCAGCATTAAGGAGAGAAGGAGGATACGCCGAGCCAATCATCCTCTTCTAGTCATCGGCTCGGCATTTGGGAGTGGAAAAGAGGCCTCGTCGGTTTGGCATCAAGAGGGAAAAAAGTTTGGCCATGCCGGTCATCCCAAAAGGTTCGGTTTATGATACGAAAAATTTGGTTTTATCGTGGTTTATCGGAAAATCATAAGAAAAATGAGTTTTTCGTAAAGTTATCGACAAAAATAGTTTTAGTAAAACTATGTTTCGAGTTCGCTCTTTTTCCGAGAATATTCAAGTTTTTCGAAAGTTTTTGCAAGAGTTTCCCGAAAAATTGTTTAGGCTAATTTTTACATGGAAAATTGTTTCCGAAAATCTGTTCATATTAAGTTCTTCGAAACTAAGAGTTTTCCCAAAAAACTGTGTTGGCTAAGTTTTCATGGAAAATTGTTTAAAAAAAACTGTTCAGGGTAAGTTTTTCGAAAGTTTCATAATAGTTTTCCCCAAAACCTATTTAGGCTAAGTTTTTCATGGAAAATTCTTTCCGAAAAATTGTTCATGGTTAGTTTTTCCCAAGTTTCGTAAGAGTTTTCCTGAAAAGCTAGTTTAAGCAAAGTTTTTTATGGATTTTTTTTTTGTCGAAAAGCTGTTTATGTTAAGTTTTTCGAAAGTTTCGTAATAGTTTTTCCGAAAAAGTAGTTTAACCAAAGTTTTTTATGGAAGCTAGTAAGAAGACGTGATGAGGGTGGTTTGGCCGAGACGGTTGGCATAGATGCCGACCCGATCATTTTCCTTTACCTATTCTGAGGTTCTGATGGAAAAGATAGAGAGAAGGATGGGGGAAAATTCCCGAGCTTATCATGCTTGAATGCCGAGCTGGCAAAATCCCCCATCTCGCCGTGCTACACCAATTGAGATAGAAGAAAGGAGGTTCCCGAGTTGGTCACATCATCCTATCCTGCCTAAGTTTTTTCACTATGAACGACCAAGAGAGGAGGAGGACAGGAATACCGAGCCCGGTATACCTTGTTCCGGGTCGAAAATTGCTTCTTCAAAAGGCGCCAAGCCAGACGTGATATCCACGCTTGGTTGGCGACTTCTTGCGAGAAGAAACACTGAACTGGATGGGTGTCATGCCGATATGGCCAATCCCCTGTGTCCCGTCTTGGTTTTTTGAGGAAAATGATTGAGAGGAAGTGGGAATGTAAATGTCGAGCCAGATATATTCATACTGAGCCGGTTGACTCTCATTGCAGCCAAAAAAGTGTTTAAGTTTGTTGTAAAGAATTTTCCGAAAAACTTCTCGTGTTGAGATTTTCGAAAGTTTTCTTAATAGTCTTCCATTAAAAACTGTTCAAGTTAAGTTTTTCGTTGAAGTTTTTTCCCAAAGAACTTTTCAGAATAAGTTTTTTGAAAAACTGTTCAAGTTAAGTTTTTTCGTAGAAATTGTTTCCGAAAAACTGTTCAAACTAAGTTTTTCGAAAGTTTTCATTTGAAAACAATTGAGGAGCAGTTTTGGCTGAGCCAGACGGATACAATGCCAAGCCGGTCGGCCCATCATGTCATGTCCTGATTTTTCCAGAGGAATGATCGAATGTGGTGAAAATGCCAAGATGGACAGATGATACATGTTGGATCGACATTTCCCACCACGAAAAATGTCGAGCTCTATTATACCGTTTATTGACGGACTGTTTTTAGAAGTCTTTTTCGAAAAACTGTAGAGTTAAGTTTCTTCGAAAATCGACTTGTGTTCATCCTATGGCCACGCCAACCATTTTGGTCGACATTTGGCCAAGTTTTGACGCCAAGCCGACGTGAATGGTCGTGCTTTGAGGCTGGAGTTACCCCCAATAAATGTGCAATAACCGGTGGTAGACCTCCTGTCCACTCTATCTCCAGCCCAATCAGAATCACAATACCTTGCTTAGCAGTTCCCTAAGATAGCGCAGAATCCTGTCCACCATCTTCCAATGAGACTGCTGCGGCTGTTGCATGTGTTGGGCAACCTGATTCACAGCAAAACAAAAGTCAGGACGAGTAATGGTCAAGTATATAAGCTTACCAACCATGCGTCTGTAGAGCTTTGCATCATGGAAAAGTCTATCAGCCGCATGTTTCTCCCCCTGTTGGTGAGCTTTGTACTGATCCTCCAACGGTATCCTGGCTGGTTTAGCATCATCCAAACCTGTTTCACTCACAACATCATGAATATACTTCCTTTGAGACTAGAACAAACCTTTCTTGGATCTACAAATCTCAGTGCCAATGAAATATTTCAACTTTCCCAAGTCTTTAATAACAGAGACAGAATGTAAGTATTGGTTACAAGAATACCTACCTGGTCATCCCCAGAGATGATGATGTCATCTACATAAATGAGGATGACCACTATACCTCTTTGGCTCTGAAGTGTGAAGAGAGTATGGTCAGACTCAGATATCCTGAACCCACGATCCAATAGAGTAACATTGAGCTTCATGTACCATGCTCTTGGAGACTGTTCAAGCCATAGATTGTCTTCCTTAGCTACAAAACCTTGCCAGGTTGAACCGTGTGCTCTAAACCAGAAGGAGGAGTAATATACACTTCTTCTTCAATCTCCCCCTGAATAAATGCGTTCTTGACATCCATCTGCCACAGTTCCCAGTTCAAATTTATAGCTAAGGACAGAAGAACACAGACAGTGTGATACTTAGCCACTGGAGCAAAGGTCTCTCGGTAATCTTCTACATAAGTCTGAGTAAACCCTCTTGCCACCAGTATTGCTTTGTTTCTCTCCACCGTTCCATCACTGTGGTACTTGATGGTGAAGACCCATTTGGAGCTAACCGTCTTTTTCCCTTTAGGTATATCAGCTTCATCCCAAGTATGATTCTTCTCCATTGCATCGGCTTCATCATCAACCGCATTCAACCAGACCTTGTGCTTCTGGGCTTCTTCATAATTCCTTGGTAGAAACTCCTTGTCCAACAATCCAATGAAGACTTGATGCTCAGCTGGCACATTAGCAAGAGAGCAG
>KE153550.1:84684-95172 GCA_000411075.1 Sisymbrium irio | reverse complement strand
TAAGAAGTGTCTGGGTTTAAGAGGCACCGAGAAAATGGAACCACACATCGCCAAGCACACAGTTCGTGTCTTTAATTTGTAGGAAAAGCATCAGCAAACACCTTTTCTCTCATCTCCAAAACTAAACATATTACTGAAATTTATTGTGGAAAAGGTGATATAACACCTCCGTTACTGCAAATTCGCCATCACTAGCTTATGAAACCATTACTTGCCGTGGGAAACGGAGGTGAAAGTCACTAACATCAAATATATATAAACAAACATAGACCAAACTTCTTTGTAATTATATATAAACTCTGAAAATGCATTAAGAACATGATGAGAGATCAAGGCTTCTGACCTCTCTCAGCTAAAAGCTGGTCACAGTAAGGACCAGACAAGATCTCTCCAAGGATAACAACGACGGAAGTGCAGCCACACGGTCACAAACGAAATAAAGAAATAAATTGCCTGAATCAAACTGAGAATTAACAATGTATGTGGACAGATGTTTACGGAGGAGAACGAAAATCTAAAACTTCGCTGTCAAAACCGGAATTAACAATTTTAGGAGAAGAAGAAGGCGGATGAAAATCAGGAGGAGAAAAAGAAGGCCGAGGAGGAAAAGAAACCGGAGGGGAAGACCGTCGAACATATCGACTGGATATGCATCCATTATTCTTTTTGATTTTTAATGCATTCTTTTTTTTTAGTTTTCTTTATTTATCATAAAATTAATCAAACCAAAAATCATTTATAAAAACTCATTAGCAAGGTCAAAATCGGATTAACCTTAAACTTAGTACTAATGAGACAAAAGTGAGTTACTATAATATCAAAGGAACAAAACGTATTTCAATGTGATCTATTTAGCCAATTTTTTCTTTTTAAAATGTACCTATTTTTTTGTCAAGAGATTTCATTAAACGTAATAAGTTACTCTCTATTGGAGGAGTATACAAATAGACTACACGAAATCCACATAAACAAAGTACTATTAATCAACAGGTTGATTAAACACAAAGAACTACTACATGCAACAATATTGAATGTAAAAGATAGAGGCGAATAAGGAAACATGACCAACAATGACTTAGCAAGATATCCTTCAACAAGAACAGCTTCCTTAGTATTTTGACAGCTCCAATTAATATCACCATGAGACAACATGTCTCAGAGGCCATCATGGCCAGTAAAACAGCATCAAAGATAGCTGTAAGATAGACCGGTTGGAAAGTGGTTACTGCAGAGAGCAGAAACATCATTACCAAATCACTCCCACTCTCAAACCCGACCAAACTAGGTGGGTGATTAAAAGGGAGAACAGACTCCATATCGGCTAGGATAAAGATGAGGTCATAGACCAATACTGCACGAGTCACTTCCTGAGGGTTTTCCGGGGCAGAGGGAGGAGAAGACATGGCCAAATGAGCTTGAGAAGACAGGTAAAGGATGGGTGATGAGAAGGATGCATGCTCTATTGTTCCAAGAACTTGACAAGTGACTATCTTCGTTGCAGTCCTCAAGCAAGAAGAAAACACCACCATTATCAAGTGACAAAAAACAACAAGAGACATTAGCAAGATCAAGGACAGGTGAGGAGAGATGAGCTCTTTGGATTCAGGAAAACCATTTGGAGAATTAATAAGCAAGTTAGCTGCATCAAGAAACACAAAGCAGCATAAAAATTCTTATTTTTAGACGTGGCAAAGAACCAACTATTGTGAAGTACTTTCACAACACACACAATAAGCAAAAAAGTAAAGGATATCACAGAGTATAATAGTACTTGCTAATAACCAGCCTCATTCAGAGGTAACCGAAGTTTATGATGAAACATATCATCCTCATATTGAGGTAAATGGAAAGAGTGAAGCCTTTGGTTAAGATATATGAAATCTAACTTACTTCCAGCCAGATTTCAGACAAAACAATGGAGTAAACAGACCATACCTGTCACCAAAGTCAAATAAAGGATCTGAAAATAGAAGAGCCTCATTACAAAGGTATTGGAGGAGAAGTCGTTAAGAGAAAGAGGAGCTAAGCTCTTGATGGATAAGACTGAAGAGTGGCAGAGGTTGGGGTAACTTAACGGAGTCAGACCTCTGAAGAATTCCTTCAACCGCTCCGATTTAGCGTGTCCTTGTCGCCAGGTAGAGTGGTTGGAAACTCAATCAAAGATGTTGATGCCGCCGTAAAGTGAGAAGGATTGTAGGAAAAGTGGAAATCGCAGAAAAGAAAAGCAAAGAGAGTGAGTGGTGGAGAAGAAGCAATCTGACACGAAAATTAATCCTAACGCCAGCGAACGAAAGCTCTATCAACGTCAAAAGTAGGCGGCCAGAGTAAAGCCTCCATACTTAGGCCATATACTTTTAAAATAATATTGTTTAAATACAAAAATTCACCAAAAACTAAAATAAAAAAACCAAAATTTAAAATTTAAAATCCATGTAAACAATCAACGCTCAAAGCTTCATGTGTTTTTTTTTTTTATCGAAAGGGAAATAGTAGAAAAACATCGGTTTTAGTTCAAGTTTCTCTTTCGGTTTAGTTTGGTTTTAGTTTTCGGTTTTTTTCCGATATAGAAAGAAACGCTTCGTGAGAATTGTTTCTCTCTCCTGTCCAAAAATTTCCCCCGCCAATGCCAATTTCTCTCTGTCACTTTGGGGAATTT
This sequence comes from Sisymbrium irio, assembly GCA_000411075.1. NCBI lineage: Eukaryota > Viridiplantae > Streptophyta > Magnoliopsida > Brassicales > Brassicaceae > Sisymbrium > Sisymbrium irio. Next base: position 92,516 of record KE153550.1, on the reverse strand, counting down.
CGGCAAAAAGGGTTTCTTCCACAAAGACGAACGACAAAAACCCACTGAACCTAAAAATCTGATTTCAGATCCCAAATCTTGAAAAAGGCACTTCTTTCAAGAAGCTAAACTAACAAGATTCCGACAAAGCTTCCCGGGAAATGGAACCAATCGAACTCGTGGAAGAAGACGGAGTAAGTTTGCTTCTTGATCAAATTCTCTTTTTTGGGTCATTGAGATTTCCTTCTCTGAAGAGTTTCTTTGTGTTTTTACAGTTCGATTGGGAAGCAGCAGTCAGAGAAATCGACTTGGCTTGTCTCAAAACCGTAAACCCTTCTTCTTCTTCTTCTTCGACGACCCATTTCGCTACTAAACCTCCTCCTGCTAAAAGACAATCTACTCTCCATAAATTCGTCGGAAGAACCGAACCAAAACCTCCTCCACCACCACCACCGGAGAATCAAGTTCTGTCCGAACCGAGTTTCAATGAATTGGACTGTGGTGGTAATAACGACAACAGTCCTACTGTTGGCATTGATCCTGTGGCAGCTAAAACATGGATTTATCCAGGTTTTTGTACGAGTCTTTGTTCGACTTATGATTATCCATCCCTCTAAATTGACTTAGCTTAGCTTTTGCATTTCAGTGAATGTTCCTCTTAGGGATTATCAGTTTGCTATAACGAAGACTGCTTTGTTTTCAAACACGTTAGTTGCTTTACCAACTGGACTTGGTAAAACACTTATAGCTGCTGTTGTTATGTATAATTACTTCAGATGGTTTCCACAAGGTAAAATAACTAACAAACCTCTTAGCTCCCACTTCTCTCTCTCTCTCTGAAGCTGCTTCTTATTGTTTTGTTTACTAGGTAAAATTGTCTTTGCCGCACCGTCTAGGCCTCTTGTGATGCAGCAGATTGAGGCATGTCATAATATCGTAGGGATACCACAAGTATGTCATTGATTCTCTTCCACAAGCAATGATGTATGAGAATCTGTTATTTATGTTGGTTTAATTGACTGTAGGAATGGACAATTGACTTGACGGGTCAGACATGCCCTTCGAAAAGAGCGTTCTTGTGGAAAAGCAAACGGGTTTTCTTCGTCACTCCACAAGTTCTTGAGAAGGATATACAGTCAGGTGATGCTCGGGTTCTTCTTCTATCAAAATTTCATCTGAATGTGTTCATATACCTATAACAAACGTCGTCTCTTTCAGGAACGTGTCTTACCAACTACTTGGTTTGCTTGGTGATCGACGAGGCACATCGAGCTTTAGGGAATTATTCTTATTGTGTTGTAGTTCGTGAGGTTTGTTGTTCTTTTTAAAATGTTCGGACTTTTTAGTAACTTTCCTCTAGCTTGGAATCGCTATGCGTTTCTTTCATATTCATACACGTGAAAATGATCAAGGTTAAGGTACCAACTAATGCTCTTTAACTATTTAGTTGATGGCGGTACCAGTACAGTTGAGAATACTGGCTCTTACTGCAACTCCTGGATGTAAGTGATTGGCTTCTTTTTACTCCATCTTACTCATGGGTACTATACTTTCTCACTCATTGACTTTTGGATGTCATTTTCAGCAAAGACACAGGCTATACAGGGTATCATTGATAATTTGCAGATATCAACACTTGAATATCGAAATGAGAGTGACCATGATGTTTGCCCTTATGTCCACGACAGAAAAGTAGAACTAATCGAGGTTCAAGCTGGTTTCTGCATTTTCCAAATGTGTTGTTGCTCTCTAACTTCATCTCTAATAATTGCAGCTGTCTTTGTGGCAGAGCAGGTCCCCTTGGGTAAAGATGCAGATGAGGTATCTAAGCGCCTGTTAGATGTTATACGTCCATATGCAGCCAGGCTTAAAAAATTCGGGGTCGTTCTAAGCAGGGATTATCAAACTGTATGTACCCTCGCCTTGATCCTTATATCTCGTTTTTTTTTCACAACTGCGTCAGTGCTCACGTCATCTCATGTTTTGACAGTTGAGTCCACACGAATTACTTCTGGCAAGGGATAAGTTTCGTCAAGCACCTCTACCAGGCATTCCCCATATAAGTCATGGAGATGTAGAATCTTGCTTTTCAGCTCTTATCACTCTTTATCACATTCTCAAGCTTCTTTCTAGTCATGGAATAAGGCCAGCTTATGAGATGCTTGAAGAGAAATTGGAGGAAGGGTATGCCCTTTTTTTCGATATCAAGGGCATTGTCAAATAAGAAGCTGCTCTAAGACTATCACTTTTCGCAGGCCATTTGCTAGGTTGATGAGTAGGAATGAAGGTATTAGGATGACGAAGGTTTCGATGCAGCAAAGGTTGTCGAACGGAGCACCTAGCCCAAAATTGTCCAAGATGTTAGAGATACTAGTTGATCATTACAGTATGTTTTCTTTTTATATCTTGATCTGGGGCAGTTGTTAGTTGTCAGCTAATTGAAACATTGATACGATATTGCCCTATGGTTGCAGAAATGAAAGATCCGAGGACATCACGGGTCATTATTTTCTCGAATTTCAGAGGAAGCGTGAGGTCTGTATAATCGTTGTTTGTCTTCCATTGTGCACTATCACGTTTCTTCTTTTGCATTCACCTGATTTCAATCATCTATAGAGACATAATGGACGCATTAAGTAATATTGGAGATATAGTGAAAGCAACTGAATTTATTGGCCAAAGTTCAGGTTTGTTACTCTGATGTTCACATTTAAAATTTTCAGTTACGCAGAAGTATCATTTATAATTGTTACAAAGAATGTTTCCTGCAGGTAAGACACTGAAAGGACAGTCGCAAAAAGTTCAGCAGGCTGTTTTGGAGGTATGTTTGTTTCCCTTATCAGATTAACTGAAAAAAAATTCAACTTTATTGTTTATTTCTAAACCATCTCTTGCATGATATACAGAAATTTAGATCTGGTGGGTTTAATGTTATTGTTGCAACATCTATCGGAGAAGAAGGCTTGGATATCATGGAAGTCGACTTAGTTATATGTTTTGATGCTAACGTATCCCCTCTGAGGATGATTCAACGCATGGGAAGGACCGGAAGGAAAAGTACTGGTCGAGTTGATATCCTTTAGCTTGCTTCTAATTGTTCCTTTCATTACATATCTTCGTAGTCTCCTTTTACAAAGGAAATCAAATTATGCTATTCCTTGACTAGCATTTACTAGTTCTAGCCTGTGAAGGATCTGAAAAGAACAGCTACATGCGAAAGCAAGCAAGTGGCCGGGCCATTACAAAACACATGAGGAATGGAGGAATGAATAGTTTTAATTTTCATCCCAGTCCAAGGATGGTAAGACCTGCTTCCTGATCAAAATTTGCTTTACTTACTTTGTTGCTTCGATATTAATATACCCTTGTCATGTGTTATTATAGATTCCCCATGTTTATAAACCAGTAGTTCAGCATGTTAAGTTTTCGATCGAGCAATTCATACCACGTGGAAAGAAACTACAAGATGAGCCTGCCACTGAGACTCCAGCTTTCAAGAAAAAGCTTACACTGGAAGAGATGGATATGCTCTCCAAGTATTACAACTCCGATGAGGAAAAGTTGAGAGTGTCCTTGATTGCTTTCCCTCATTTCCAGACATTGCCATCCAAAGTGCACAAAGTAACGCACTCACGTCAAACAAGCATATTAATTGACGCTATGCAGCATCTGCAAGAGTCAACTTTTTCAGAGCAAAGTAAAAGTTTCTTCACTAAGGTGGGGATCGTAATCTGGGTATATAAATTTGGTCTTTCCGTTCTTTCATTTTACTTACGTGAAATCACTTGCTCTGATAGGTTGGAGCTCCTTTGGGTGAAAGAGAGGAGCCTGACACAGGTCTGAATGTTGGTGATGATCCGAAAGGTAAATATCGTCCCTTTCAACTTGTAAGGTAACCTTTAGTAGGTCTATTGACGACAATGGCCAAAAGAGCTTATTTTGGGATGTAAGCTCTGGTCTGTTTAGTAGTGATTTTCTAAATTGCCTTAGATATAGTATGAACATATTCTATATAGATCCATGACACTTCTCAAAAACCCAAAAGAAATAGTCAGTTGTCACTAATATACAGGATGTAGATGTTTATAGACTTCAATCAAATCATTTATGGTCTTGTGTATATGCGACTAATAACGCGTGAAGCTGCAGTATGAAATTATAGAAGTTCCAAACTTAATTCTTGAAGTCGATCTTAAATGTTATCTTTCTTACGGTTAGAGTTCATGCGTCAAAGAACAAATGAATTACTATTTTCATGTATCTTCTGCATCTTGTACTTCTGAAAACCAGGCCTTTCCTTGTAGTCTTGAAGCTAGTCTTGAAGCACATCCATCTATTGTATTAATTTGCAGATTTTCCCTCTTTCGACGATTTGGAAGTCAACATATCACAGAGAAAGGCAAAACAAGTTGTTGAATCTCCCACAAGCACCTTAGATAGTACAGAGAAAGATTTCGAGGAATCTTCACCCAGACACTGTTATCTTTTCAGTTCAGAATGTGCAACCGTTGATACTCTGGGGAAGGTTTTCGTAATGCCGGTTCCTCATTCATTCTCTTCTTATGTACCAGGATCAGAATATATGCCTTCGGCAGAAACTGAAAAAGAACTTCCTTGCCCGAAAAAATCCCTCATTGACCTTGTTCCGATAGATACTTCCGCTAAACATGGGGAAAATATTTCATGCACGTTCAAGCAAGGATTCTTGCCAGACTGTGCCAAGGAGACAATGGAGGCTCAAAGCCTTTTGAAAAGGCACTCCGCCGATGTAGGGAAAGGAGATGTAGCTAATAGTGTTGGAGAAATTATGATATCGTCGGATGAAGAAGACTGCGAGGACCTGGACCTTAGTCCAAGGCTCACTAACTTCATCAAAAGTGGCGTTGTTCCAGATTCACCTGTCTATGACCAAGGTTAGTGTTATCTCTTAAACATTTTTATGGGTTAGAACTGGAAATATAACTAGATAGTAATAAATGAATAGCATATCTACTTTGAGTGTATTGCATCTGTTTTTGAGCCACAACACATGGATTTCATCAATCATAGTGTTTGGGGTTGCAGTTTAAATTTGCTGCAAACGACAACTTCGATATTAGAGAAATATGTAGGACTGTTGTAATTAAGCTATTTCAGGCAATATTAACTTTCAGCAAAAAACAGGACTCGGAATACTATGAAATCGTCCGGAATCTGAGGCTCTATTTACATTTTTTTCTAATCATATTGTCCTGATTATTCCTTTGAACCCACCATGTGTGAAAAAAAAAATCTTCCATTTGGTGAAAAAAACACCATTTCTACATACCATTAGCAACAACATGGGAACTACCTAACCATAAGAACTTTTTAATGTATGTTCTGATAACATCTTTATGCAGGAATTTCAAAAGAAGCAAACAGCGAACACGACCTTGATCTTCCTAAGCTGTCTTCACCCACGAGGTTCAGTAATGAATTGGCAGAAGTGCCTTCTACCCCTGAGACAATGGTTCAACATAATCGCAGCGATTCTCACGTCATCTCCACTACCAATGAATTCAGAACTCCTCATAAGCAGGGAGGTTTGGCCAACGGAACAGAATGCTCGGCTGTGTCTCCCATTCCTAAGGAGTGGAGAACTCCCTTGGCGGATCTCACAAACACAAACAGCAGCGTCAGCAAAGATTGGCGGGTGAGTTCTGGAGAGAAGTCAGATACTCTTCGACAGCCTCGCAAGTTGAAGAGACTACGTAGGCTTGGAGATTGCTCGAGTGCTGTAAAAGAGAATATTGCAAAGGCAGACCATATCAGATCTCGTTCTCGCAGTGAAAAGAACATAAGAGGTATCTGGTTGTACGTTCCTCTACTACATTCAAATAAAATTTTAGACAGTGAAAGAACATAAGAGATATTTCACAATTACCGAAATTTATAGACCCTAATATAGCTTAACATCACCTGAATGTCGCCAGGTAAATTTGTATCAATTGGTTTGGTTGATTAGGCCATCCATAAGATCTTATTATAGTCATCTGACAATATCCCAGGCTTTACTAAGATAGAATTGTTACTGCTGTCAAGGTGAACTGGAAAAGTGCTGAGAGTTAAATCTTACACTTTCTGCTGTTGCTTCTCCATTAGTGACAGAAATGGTTTTTTATCAATTAAGTTGAAAGACTTGTCTCATTGACCTATTTAAGTGATTGCTTCTTGGTTGCTCTGTGTTTAAGGTAAAAAGAAGATACGCACCGATAATGATGCCGAAGTCTTCATTGATGCGGAAGCTGAGTAAGTTCTTATCTAATCTAAAACTATACATCTGATGTTCACAAATCAATAGTATATTTTCTAAATACAGTGAGCTGACGTTTAGTTGTTTTAAAACTCTCTTATTTATTAGGGTCTCTTCCGAAGCAGAAATGTCGGCTGATGAGAACGAAGATTTGACCGGCGATTCATTTGAATCTAGTTTCATAGATGACGGGACAATGCCTACAGAAAATACTCAAGCCGAGTCTGGTAAAGTTGACATGATGGCCGTTTACAGGTATTTAGATTCAAATAGACCTTTCTTTAATTTTGTGTAAAATTGTCAATGAGCTTACTAAGAATCATAAGGTGTTGTTCCACAGACGTTCTCTACTCAGTCAATCACCATTACCGGCAAGATTTCGTGATTTAGCTTCATCAAGTCCGAGTCCCTATTCTTCTGGTCCCTTGAAGACAATAAATGAGAGCAGAAGCGACTCAGATAAATCATTGTCGTCTCTTCGAACCCCACAAACAAACACTGACTCAAACAAGGATGCAATGGCGACAGATTCTGTAGTACAAATCTCATCAGACAGCCGGAAAAGGAAATTCAGCTTATGCAACTCGTCGAATGTCCCAGTGATTAACTTAGAAAACAAGTTTGAAGCTCATGCACAAGCCACGGAGAAGGAAAGCCATGAAGGTCTGAGAAGCAGTGCAGGTGCAGTACAGTACAATGATGATGACGATGATGATGCATTCTACGCGACACTAGACTTTGATGCCCTGGAAGCGCAGGCAACATTGTTATTGTCGAAACAGAGGTCAGAGACGAAAAAGAAAGAAGATGCGACCGTAATACCTCATGTGGAAAATCAGACAATTGATGGTTTGGAGAACGATGCGCCATCTTTTGATCTTGGTTTGTGGTGATTCTTCTACTGCTAGTTTGGTGTATTAAGTGTTATGTGTATAGATTGACATTTCGATGTATGTTTGGTGTATTAAGTTTAAGTGTCGTATATCTTAGTGAGGTCTGCCTCCATGGACTAAGCCAAACCACATCTACTATATATTAAAGGAGAAATATTTGAGAGATATTTTGCTGATATATCAACCTTTTTTTTTTCAGCATTTTTTATTTTTTATTTGTTTTAATCTATTATTTTTATTGCCAAAGAATATTAAATTTTCTTAGAAAAATAAAATATAAATATCTAAATCTTTCCTATTTATTTGGTTAAAATCAAATATTATATAATATGGAATATTTAAAATAACCATAAAAACTGTAAACTATTAATAATATTTAATATTAGTATTTTTTAGTTTTTTATTTGTAAAATAAATAAAAACGAAATTTTAGAATAGGTATTACTATCATTAAAAAATATCATATATGTGATTTTATCGCATATGAAACCCTAAAATTAAATAAAAAAAAATAAAATTTAAATAATATATACTATATATATATATCTACTATATATTATAGGAGAAGCAATTAGAGGATGTTTTGCTGATGTGTCACTTCCACATTTTTCCTTGATCTTTTTATTTTTGATTTATTTTTACTTACTATCCCTATTACCAAACACTATTAAACTTTTCTAAAAATT
>KE153550.1:65215-76477 GCA_000411075.1 Sisymbrium irio | reverse complement strand
TGATTATCACAATGCATTGTGATAGGCTCCTTCACTTCTCTTCCAAGATCTTTCAGCAACATCTTCAGCCACATCAACTCAGTAGTAAGCCGCCTCATAGCTCTATATTCGGCATCAATACTTGAACATGAAACCACCTTTTGTTTCTTGCTCTTCCAAGTCACCAAATTGCCATCAATGAAGGTACAATATCCGGTTGTAGACTTCCTATCCTCACGGTCTCCTGCCCAATCTGCATCACAGTAGCCAACAACATCTGAACTCCCATTGCATCCCATCCATAGACCTCTCTCGGAAGTCTCTTTTAGATAGCGAATCACACGGTCCACCATTCTCCAATGTGACATTCTGGGTTCTTGCATGTGTTTACTGACCTGATTCACAGCAAAGCACAAGTCAGGTCTAGTGAGTGTGAGGTATATAAGCTTACCAACAAGTCTTCTGTAGAGTTTAGGATCTCCAAACGGCTTGTCCTCCTCTTGCTCCCCTTGTTGGTGAGCCTTATATGCATCCTCAAGGGGAGTTCTTGCAGCCTTAGCATCCTGTTTTCCTGTTTCACGTAAGAGATCAGGAATGTATTTCCTTTGGGATAAGAAGAGACCTTCCTTTGATCTACAAACCTCTATCCCAAGAAAATACTTAAGTTCACCAAGGTCTTTAATATCAAACACAGAATTCAAATAGTCTTTAAGTGTCTTGAATACCTCCATTGTCATTCCCGGTGATGATAATATCATCAACATATATGAGAATGACAATGATACCTGATTGGCTTTGCATGGTAAAGAGAGTATGATCAGCTTCTGAACGTCGGAGTCCACGGTTAAGAAGAGTGACACTGAGCTTTTCTGTACCATGCCTGGGGTGATTGCTTCAAACCATAGATAGCCTTCCTGAGTGTCAAGACATGGCCAGGTTGAACAATGTGTTTGAGACCGGGTGGAGGAGTCATATATACCTCCTCCTCAAGCTCCCCCTGAAGAAAGACATTCTTGACGTCCATTTGCCAAAGACCCCATTCTAGGTTAGTAACAAGAGACAAAACCACTTTGACTGTATGTAGCTTGGCCACTGGTGCAAATGTATCACGGTAGTCCTCCCCATGCGTCTGTGTGAATCCCCGAGCAACCAGATGAACCTTGTATCTTTCTATCTCTCCATTGCTGCGGTATTTGATAGTAAAGACCCATTTGGAATTAACTGGTTTCTTCCCTTTTGGTAAGACTGCTTCATCCCATGTGTGATTCTTGTCCATTGCACCAATCTCTTCATCAACTGAATCCAGCCACACTTTGTGTTCCTTCGCTTCATCAAACGTGCGTGGAACAAATTGTTTGTCAAGCTGACATATGAAGACTTGATGTTCTTGAGGAAAGCTAGCAAAGGAGCATACGGCTTGAACCGGATGGGCAACAGCAACATTGTTGTAGTAGACGCGGGTGTTTATCCAATTGGAAGGATCCTTCCTGATCCTCTAACTTCGGCGTAGAGGTACTGGGGCTGTCATTGGGTCGTCATGAGTTTCTTCAGTTACTTCCTGTTGCTCATTCAACACTCCCCCTTGCTCTTCAATCACTTGATCAGGTCCTTCTTCCTGAACATCATCTCCATTGGTCTCTTCAACAATTGAGTCTTCCTGCTCTTGTTGCTCATCTACTTCATTAACTTCTTCACTGGACTCTTGTGCAGCCGGGTGAGTAGATCCTGAGACTGTATTAGAGCTGCCGGTTCCCAGAATTTCCAACAACTGCCTGAGGTTCAAGGCACGGTCAGATGCAGAGTTAGGCAGATCTTTTAGTTCCTCCCAGTTTCTGTCTTCATAGTAGCCTTTTGTCTCTATGAACTTCACATCCCTTGACACAAGCACTCTCCGGGACTTTGGTACATAGCACTTGTAGCCCTTTTGAGTAATGGAGTAGCCAATGAACATTCCTTTGGTACTCTTAGCATCAAGCTTATTCCTTTGTTCTCCTGGTACAAGAACAAAACACATACACCCAAACACCCGTAAGTGATCAATTAAAAGGTTTTGTTTTGTTCAGTACCTCAAATGGAGATATGTCATGAAGGACTCTTGTTGGAATCCTGTTGATAAGGTAGCATGCTGAGACCACAGCATCACTACGAAATCTCTTGGTCACATTGGTGTGAAACATCATTGATCTTGCCATTTCCATGAGATGTCTGTTCTTTCTTTCAGTTACACCATTCTGTTGTGGTGTATAGGGACAACTAGTGTGGTGCACAATGCCATGCTTGTTGAGTTGTTGCTTGAAGGCTTGGCTAGTGTACTTTCCTCCAGTATCTGATCTATACACTTTGATCTTAGCATGATATTGGTTAGTCACATAGGTTTGAAAATTAACAAAGGCGTCAAGCACACGATCCTTAGAAGGAAATAGAGTTATCTAAGTGTATTTAGATTTTTCATCAATGAAGGTGACAAAGTACTTGTTGTTATCTCTTGAAACACAAGGATAGGTCCAAACATCATTATGAACTAAATCAAAACAGTTCTCATATATTGTAGAAGATTTAACAAAAACAGTTTTGCAATGCTTCCCAAGAATACAAGATTCACATTCATTATTTTTAAAAGAAATTCTAGGCAACAACAACTCCAGTGCACGAGTGTGTGGGTGACCTAGTCTAGCATGCCATAAAGCATTATTAGCACTAGCAGTAACATAATTTAAAGAATAAGATAATGAAGAAGCAGCTTTGGTATCTTCAAGAACATAAAGATCATTCTCTGTCTTTCTTTTCCCAAGCACTTTGCTTGTCTTAATATCCTGAAAATAAACATCACCAGGCCCAAATATTGCATAGCAATTCAAATCAGAAGTTTTCCTTTTAACAGATAACAAGTTTGAAGTAAAGCTAGGCATGTAAAGAGCTTGAGACTTCTTATCAAACAGTTTTAGATTTCCAATTCCTTTAATTGGAATCTTATCTCCATTAGTAATAATAACACTCCCATGAGCTGGTTTCATATCACTAATCAACCTAGAATCATTAAACATATGATGACTTGCTCCAGAATCAACAATCAAGGATGTCTTATTCAATGCATGATTAACATGATCAGTATGAGCCGGTTTATGCAATCTATCACATTCAGGTTTATGCAATGCATTAAGAACATTTTTAACCATATTTAATAAAGCAGACTCATTCTTCTCATCATCAATCAACACAGGCTCATGCATTGTATGAAAGCTTAAGGCTTTTAAAGGATTACCAGACTCTTTAAAAGCTTTGATGAGAGCATCAAGGTCAGACTTCTTCACATACTCATCAGAAGCCTTCTTTTTTGCACCACCATCACTCTCCTTAGTCTGACTATAAGTCCCAGCTTCCTCATGTGCCTCACTTGCAATGTTTGTTCTTGGCTTCCTCTGGTCCTTCTTCTTGAGATGAGGATAAAGGATCCAACATTTGTTCTTCAAATGACCTTTCTTATTGCAATGGTCACATATCCAAACTTCCCTTTCCTCCCCACCATTTGGACCACCAACATAAGAACCCTTGTTGGCCGTGACTTCACTCTTGTTTGCCAAAGCCAAATCGGTGTTCTTTCCTCCAAACAAGCCCACAGAGCCTCTCTCCTTCTGAATCTGAGCACAAACCTCTTCCAATCTAGGAAGCTTATCAGCTCTTAACAAGTGCTTAATAAGATCATTGTACACAGTATTCAAGACCATAAGAAGAGCAAAACCTTGTCTTGCTCTCTCCTTTCATTCAAGATGGTTGCATCAGTTGTAACTGGCCTTAGCATCTCTAAATCAACCCACAAACTTCTGAACTTCCCTAAGAACTCATCAAAACCCAAATCTCCTTGAGAGAGGCTGTTGAGAGCCCTCTTGACCTCAAACACCCTAGTGAGATTTGATACATTTCCAAACACATTCTTCAATGTTTCCCACAGCTCATTAGCTCCTTCATAATATGAGTAAGCTCTGAGCACAGACAGATCCAGAGAAGCTTGGAGAGCACTTAAGACAGTTTGGTCTTCACACAGCCAATCTTCTCAAGCCGCCTCCTTTCCTTCTTCTTTGGAGTCATCAAATGGTGGTTTGGAGCTTTCAATGTGTTTCCACAGATTCCTTCCACCTAAAGCATCTTTGGTAGTCCTTTCCCAAAGCAGGTAGTTGTCAGCTCCCTTGAGCACAACCGGCAACAAGGTTGTTTTGTTTCCTTCCATCTTTAGAACGTACAATCTTCACTTCAAAGCTTGAATCTTGAGTGAACCGGATGAAAGAACCTGACTTTAGCTCTGAAATAAGGTAAAGTCTGAAGCTTTGCAAGAGAAACACTCAACCAGAAGCAAGAAAAGAGGTTTTGAGACGATTTTCAGAGATGTGTACGGATAGATTCAAGAACAGCGAGAATGGAGAAGATGAGTACGGACAAGATTGAGACAAGAGTTTAAGAATGAAGAATGAAGACTAAGAGACTGAAGAATGAAGTAACAGACCAGGACTAGCAACCTTGCTCTGATACCATAAAGGTTTAGCAGCGGATTTAAGTGTTTAAGAGAAGTTTAGAAGAGAATAGCTAAGCGTGAGAGAATGGAACGAGAGAATAGTGAGAAAGAGATTGTTTCTCATTTCTTAGATTGTAACTTTACAATTATACATATATTTAAAGAGCTAAACAAAGGGCATATCCAAAAGGAATATGCTGACAGCCTTGGACCGCTATTAAAAGCAAAAGCTAAAGAGGAAAATGTAAAGCTACTTTTTACACCTTTACAACGGCTACCTTATCCTAAAGGAGAAAGGAATCATTTGTGAGTCAGGCTGAATGATTGTTGAATGAGTGAAGCATATCCGTGTGCAATCATCTCAGATAGCTTGGACTTCAAGGTAGAGAAATGACCGCCACTTGTACGGACTATATGGCTAGGTTGTACGGAAAATCTTGTGTCACAAGAAAGGTGGATGAGGAAGACACTTGAATCAATCAACTGTCCAACAAAATCTAGTCTGGGAATAGTTAAGGCGGGTTCCAAAACCAAAAGAAAAACTCTTTACCTTCTATCTTTTTGTTGGGAGTTTTTGGGTGTGAAACATTGGACTTGATTGGATTGCTTGCTTAGAACATTTGAGTGACATCCATTGAGAGAACAAACACTTAAGAAAAGTTCCAAGGCAAGTGAGAGAGTGTTGTTTTAGTCTAATCTTTGTTTAAGTGAATTTCAGGAACAATGGAGGATAAACAACATGAGACAGAAGGAGAAGGAGCCGGACTGTCTAGTATCCAAATAAGGCTCTAGCTAGTGAACTGAAACATGTTATGACTGTAAGTATAAAGGATTTGCACACACGGCTAGACAGGATTCATGAGGATCAACAATCTAGGCCAGCTAATGAACAAGGAGAAAGGCCGGGACCAACCGCAGTGCACAACCAGATGGTGACAGCAGTTCTTCTTCAGGACACAGCCAACGAAGGCCGGTTAGGAAACAACCCATATGGGCAAGGCCAGTTGACAATCCATTCGCCAGAGATGCTAGAAGAGCCGATGAAAATCTTGGGGGATTAAAGCTACAAATCCCATCGTTTCATGGCAAGAATGATCCAGATGTCTTTCTTGAATGGGAAAGGAAGATAGAACTTGTTTTTGACTGCAAGAACTTTTCTGACCGCAAAAAGGTAAGCCTAGCTGCCACTGAATTTTATGGCTATGCACTTAACTGGTGGTATCAACTTGTGGACAACAGGAGAAGAACATGTGATGTCCCTATGGATGACTAGGATGAACTTCTCACTATGAGAGGAAGCGATTTGTTTCTAACCATTACCTAAGAGAAATCCACCAGAAGCTGAGGCGATGGACCCAAGGAACGAAAAGTGTTGATGGCTATTATCAGGAAATGGAGATCCTGATGCTCAAGGCAGACGTGGACGAGGACCCAGAAGCAACCATGGCTCAGTTTCTCAGTGGACTCAACCGTGAGGTCCAAGACCACATGGAGTTGCAAGAATATGAGACCAAATAAGAAATGCTACATAAGGCAATTCTTGCGGAGCAACAGGTCAAAAGAAAGAGCTTCACTCGTCCCACCTTCCAGTCCCAGTCTAAGTTAAACCAACTGGACAAAGGTAAGGCACCTATCAGAACCAATTTGGATTTTAAAACTAACCCGATTATTGTTTGTGATAAACCCAAACATGAAGCAGCTCAGAATCGAGCAAGAGACATCAAATGTTTCAAATGCCATGGACTAGGCTATTATGCCAACAATTGTCCGAACAACCCTGTGATGATTTTGTTGGACAATGGGGACATCGAATCTGAAGCTGAACAAGAAGATGTGGGTCCGATCTTTGACAAAGATGAAGAGGAAGATCTAGACTTACTGGCACAGTGACATCTTTTGGTGACCAGACAAGTCTCGAGTGTCCAGACCAAAACAAAAGACAAGGCCCAGCGTGACAATCTCTTCCACACACGATGTCTTATCCAAGACAAGGTATGTAGTTTAATTATAGATGGTGGGAGCTATACTAATATTTCTAGTGAGACTCTTGTCAATTAATTAGGCTTGAAGACTAGGAAGCATCCACGGCCATACCAGCTGGAATGGTTGAACGATGCTGGAGAAATGCAAGTCAAGGACCAAGTGGAGGTTGATTTAACCATTGGACGATATGAGGACCACATTCTTTCCGACGTTCTACCCATGGACGCTAGTCATGTTATTTACCGTGGCAGTACGACAAAAGAGCCATGAATATTCATGACAGCGACACCAACCGTCACACGTTTGATCACCACAGAAAGAAAATCACACTCGCCCCATTGACTCCTCAGGAGGTCCATCAGGATCAGCTCCAGCTGAAAGAGAAACGTGAGCAAGAAAAAGAATCCACTGAGTCTAAAACTAAGAAATCTAACTTCTTTTCAAGGCCAGTCAGGTTAGAAAGACTTTTGGTTCTCAACAGTCCGTGATTCTCCTTCTTTTTAAAGAAACACTAATGGCCAATTGATCAAACATCGGAGCTTCCGAATGAACTCAAGCAAATTTTGCAGGAGTTTGATGACGTGTTTCCAGAAGAGAATCCACGTGGATTGCCACCGGTGCGAGAGATTGAAAACCAGATCGACTTTGTTCCAGAGCTTTTTTGCCTAATCGTCCAGCCTACCGGACCAACCTAGTCGAGACTAAGGAACTCCAGAAACATATCGGTGAGCTAATGGATAAAATCTATATTCATGAGAGTATGAGTCCTTGTGCAGTGCCCGTCCTATTAGTTCCAAAGAAAGATGGAAGTTGGCGGATGTGCGTGGACTGTCAAGCTATCAACCAGATAACAGTCAAGTACAGACATCCTATTCCTCGTCTTGATGATATGCTAGATGAACTTCATGGTTCAAGTGGCTTTTCCAAGATAGATTTGATATCTGGATATCACGAAATTAGGATGAAAGAAGGAGACGAGTGGAAAAATGGCCTTTAAAGCCAAACTAGGATTGTACGAGTGGTTGGTAATGCCATTTGGGCTTACGAATGCACCAAGTACGTTTATGAGATTGATGAACCATGTGCTTATATCAGTCATAGGAATCTTTGTGGTCGTTTATTTTGATGATATTTTGATCTATAACAAAAAAAATTCAGGAAGATTTGGGTCATCTTATATATGTGATGGAAGTGCTTAGACAGGAGCAACTTTATGCCAATTTTTAAAAAATGCACTTTTGCTACAGATAATCTCGTGTTCTTTGGTTTTGTTGTAGGAGCTGATGGAGTCAGAGTGGATGAAGAAAAGGTTAGGCCATTCGGGATTGGCCCACGCCTAAGACCATTGGAGAGGTCCGCAGCTTTTATGGCTTGGCCGGATTCTATCGCCAGTTTGTGAAGGACTTTAGTACCTTGGCCGGTCCACTCACCGAGGTCATCAAGAAGAGTGTTGGGTTCAAATGGGACCAAGCTCAGGAAGACTCATTCCAAACTCTTAAGGCTATGTTGATCAACGCTCCTTTTCTTATTCTCCCTAGTTTTAGCAAAACATTTGAAATTGAATGTGATGCCTCATGATTTGGTGTGGGTGCTGTTTTGATGCAGGAAGGACGGCACATAGCATACTTTAATGAGAAATTGGGAGGCGCGACCTTGAACTATACGACTTACGATAAGGAGTTGTACGCTCTTGTGAGAGCTTTCAGACTTGGCAGCACTATCTTTGGCCGAATGAGTTCGTGGTGCACACTGACCATGAGACGCTCAAGCACTTGAAGGGTCAGTAGAAGCTCAACAAACGTCATGGCAGATGGGTAGAGTTTATCGAAACTTTTCCTTATGTTATTAAATACATGAAAGGAAAAGAATATGTCGTCGCTGATGCTTTGTCTAGGAGACATGCTTTGATTTCGGGTATGGAAGCTAAAGTCTTATGATTTGAACAGCTCAAAGAAATGTATGAAACTGACCTAGACTTTAAGGAACCATACTTAGCTAGTGCTATAATGGCCGCAGGAAAGTACTTTAGGAATGGCAGATTTTTGTTCTTATCTAATCGTCTTTGTATTCCTAACTGCTATTTGGGAACTTTGCTGGCAAAGGAAGCACATGGTGGAGGATTAATGGGCCATTTTGTCATTGACAAGACTCTTAAGACCTTGCAGGATCATTTCTATTGTCCGAGCATGAAGAAGGACGTGGTCAAAATCTGCACCAGGTGTGATGTTTGCAAACGATCCAAGGCCAAGGCACAATCCATAGGTAAGTACCTTGCTCTTCCCATTCCAGAACATTTGGACAGACATTTCGATGGACTTTGTGTTAGGACTGCCTCAAACTAGAACTGGGAAGGATTCGATTTTTATTGTGGTAGATAGGTTTAGAAAAATGTCCCATTTCATACCTTGCCACACAACTGATGATGCTGTGCACATTGCAGACAAATTATTTAAGGAAGTGGTTAGGTTGCATGACATGCCCAAATCGATTGTTTCAGATAGAGACACCAAGTTTCTAAGTAACTTTTGAAAACCCTTTAGGCTAAGTTAGGCACTAAACTGTTGTTTTCTACTACTTGTCACCCACAATCTGATGGTCAAACGGAAGTAGTTAACAGAACCTTGTCTTCTTTGCTTAGGGATGTGGTTACAAAAAAATCTTAGGACTTGGGAAGATTATTTGTCTCACGTTGAGTTTGCATATAATTTTGTTGTGCATTCGGTTACCCAATTCTCACATTTTCAAATTGTTTATGGATTTAACCATTTGTCTCCTCTGCATTTAATTGCTTTACCTTTGAGTGAAAAGGCCAGTCTTGATGGAGCAAAGAAAGCAGAACAGGTTCGAAAAATCCATGAAAAGACCAAGCAGAACATTGAGAAGAGGACTAAGCAGTATGCAGACCAGGCCAACAAACACCGACGTGAGCATATTTTTGAAGAAGGCGATTTGGTGTGGATTTATCTCCGGAAGGACCGATTTTTTCCGGCTGAACGAAGGATGTTCCGGGTAGATGCTCCCTTTGTCGTGACCAAACGGATTAATGAATATGCCTACCAAGTTGATCTTCAAGGTAAGTACAAGTTAGCTCAAGCTTCAATGTTTCTGACCTAATCCCTTATGTTGCAGATGAAGTGGATTTGAGGGAAAGTCCTTTTCAACGGGAGGGGATGATACAACAAAGGATCACGACATGGATCAGAGCACTGAGTTAGAACAGGCGCGGATGGAGCCAAACTTGGAGCAGGACGATCTGATCTAGCAAACCGAGGTTGAGGAGCATATTCACCGTTTTGATGGGTCTGATGAGGAGATTGCTCGAGACAGATCACCCCTGGAACAGATTCAATCTGAAGTTACCCGAGAAGGAGTCTCGCACGACCGTACCGACCGCACGGACGACCCGATACGACCGTATGGTCGGGGTTCTCAGGTTCCAAGACCGAAAGACCGATTTGTCGACAGGTCTAAAGCTATTTACCGACCAAGTGGGTCTTCTGATGACTTTGCTCGAGGCGGAATACCAATGAGTCGAGTGGTTCCAGCCTGGAACTTCCAGGAGATGGTCATGACACTTGGGATTTGCACGGACCCGGACCGTCCAATCCACTTGGAGATGATGGACTTGATCTTTCTTCCGGGCCTACGACTCGATCCCGTGGTAAATCTCTTCAACTCATCCTTACTCATCTTTCGGGGCGAGACTTCATTCTCTTTGCCCGAGCCGAACTGCCTGAACCCGGAGCTTGCACCATGCTCACCGTACCAGCGACTGCATTTTGGTCCGATAATGAACCTGGACGCTTTTCTGAGTAGCCGAAGGGTTCCCTTGACGGCCATTTAATTTTCAGTCAAAATTTATCATTTCCAAAAAAGTGTTTATGTTTTCTAAGTCTTTTTACTAGCTTTTGGTATGCCAAAAACTAGTCCTTTTTATACTACTTTCACGATTTTAATAAAACACCTTTTGATCATTTTTCAGTTGAAAAACTTTGAGATTCTATCTCTCTTTTGTTCTTTGCGAGCAAACTTGTTTTATGGTGCGTAACATCCATACAACGGCCCTTTTCTAGTGTTTTGGTGTGTCATATCTGAGGCTAGACAAGGTCCATTCGATCCATCTCAGCTCCGTGAAGTGCTTTTGGTGAAATAAGATTAAATATTTAAAATTTATAAACTAAAATAATATCGGGCTGCCACGCGAGTCCGGATTTAGTTTAGGTTTAAAGTATTGAAGTCAAACCAATCGTGTTGTTGCTTTAGTTTTTAGAATTACAGCCTACATAAAATGTTTTGTCGGTTTCGGTTTTTAAAAACTGCCATTAAATTTTTTGTCGGTTTCGGTTCGGTTTTTTTAGGATCGGGTTCGGTTCGGATTTTTGGGTTCGGGTACTTACTAAAACTATAATTTTATTTTAAGCATATAATGAAATTATTTAGTCTTTTCTTTTAATTTTAATTTTTGTTTTCTAATATTTATTAAATATTTAATTTATTTATATTTAGAAAATTCAAAATATGATAACCATCCTATCAAACTTATCACATATAAAATTTTAATGGTTTCATAATTAAAATGATTTAATTTATTTTTAACCCGTTTTGCAAATTTCTAAATATTTTACATATTATAAAACAAATTATAAAAATCCTTAATTATAAAAATATCAATATATCTCACTATATGAGTAATATATATCTATCATATTAAAAATAAAAAAATATATTTTTATGTTAGTTTCTTTCTATATTGACCAAATATATTTTTATGTTATTTATATGTATATTTATAA